>JABASP010000631.1:0-45560 GCA_019776565.1 Sminthurinus signatus
ATTTAAATTTCTGGGATTTTTTAAGGAAATACCCGGTAAAACCCCGATTTCGGAATTTATAAATCGGATTTTGGTCATAGGATTCGGATTCAGCGTGATTTTTTACTATATATATCATGAAGTTGTAGATTTAAACTTATTTTTCAGAAAATACCCGGGTTGGTCGAAATTCGGGGTTTAGAGACCAAATTTTTCATTTTTGGTCGTCGGATACGGATTCAGCACCATCGAAAACCCCAATGGATAAGTTTCGTGTGATTTGGTGCTGTTTTGGTTTTTTTACCTGAGCTCGTGCTTTTACTCACGGGTATATGATGGTTCGAGAGTGGCGAAGTAATTTTACAATGCACAATATTTTATTTTACGTATAAAGTATGTAGCATTGGTTTAGTGCAATAGTTGAATTGTTGTTATTGAATGCATGTGGAAGATATCCTTACTCAACGTTTTCATATTTCCACTTATTTCCACTTAATACTTCCACTTACTATTACTTATCACCTTTCTGAATTCCACTTAGTCTTATTTCCAATTAGTTCAGAATTTCAATTTGCCACTTACAATTACTTAGTATTAGTTGGGCGGTTCATTTTGTCACTTACAATTATTTCCACTTAGTTGGAATTTCGAGTTTGTCACTTACTATTAACAGTAAGTGGAAGAAAATAAGTGGAAATATTCCACTTAATTGTAAGTGGAATTCAGTATTTTACAACACTGATTACTGTCTACTTAATCCCATCAACTTTCTTGTATTTTCAAAATAAATAATCTTCTAGAACTTTTGTAAATATTCTACGTCTGTATAGTTTGTCCATAAATTGTGTGAAAGAAGTGTGTATATAGTATACACAATTCTATAGAAAAGTATACATTATAAATTATAATAGTGTATGTTCACGCTTTTCAATTTTGAAATCTGTTGTGTCTTTGCTCTTTGCAAGACGATTGGTTATAAAGAGAGTTTTCATGTCTTTCCTCTCTCATTTCTCGTTTCTTCCTTCTGAATACCTTGTTTGCTGCCTTTCTTCCTATTTCCTATCAACTTTGACGTTTTTTATTTTTCTTTACAAAGTTGTTTGATGAAAAAAAAAGAACAAAAGGATCTCGAGTTCCACCATCCAATCTGAAACGAAGCTTTATTTTTTATGAATTGCAGTTTTAGAGATTTTCATATGTGTTTTACATTATTGCTCAACCATGCAACATATTATAGTATAAAGCATAATGCATACAATTTTATTCTCAAAGAAATGTACAAAAAATAGACACTGAAAAGCTGATGCGTGTAAATAATGTGTAATGAACCTGAATAAGTAAAAGTCTTGCTCTGTGCAATCAAATATCAAATCAAAGACACATCAAGTTACTTTTACTTTTACATGCAGGCAAAGTTCTTTTCTACCATTATAACTTCCTACGCAGGGGGAAATGTGGGTTTCAGATTTCAGGTTGATGGGATTTAATTTTCTTGTCATTTGACATTTGACATTTTCTGCCACAGAAATCTCTTTTTCATCTGAAACATTTGTAGGTACCCCATTTCAAAGTCTCCAATTATTTCCACAAAAACGATTTAACTAAACAAAAACTAAATCAGATATTTGATCTTGTTGTGGATTGTAGATAGTAGATACATTGTGAGTACTCAGATTTCGAAAATCAAAAACCAATCTGAAGGACATAAAAATACAAAATTCCATTGACATGAAAGTTGAGAATTTTTTTCTTGCATGATTTAACTTGTACCTATTGCAGATTTTGAAGAACAAGAATCCGCATTTAGATGTACAATTGCTAAAAAAAATGGCATAAAACTACATATTCAAGAATACAAGTCATTGCATAAACTGTTCCTCTGTTTGTTGTTCCAATTAAATCAATGTAAATTTTGTAGACAAACATACAGACCATACATATCGAGTTTTGTTTTATTTTTTATTGAATTTTGAATTCTAAAAACTAAAAAAAAAAACACAGATATAACATGCATATATGAGAATAGAGTTTTCCAAAGTTTTGGTAACAAACGAATCGATTTTAAAGTCACTACACTCTCGGAATTGTACACTCAAGCCATGCTAAATCTTTTATTTACAATTTACAATGTGGACAATCGCGGTTAACATTTTTCTGTTGAACAAGGTCACAATTTTGATCTGGTATCTGATATATAATACATAATGAACCTACCTATAGGCACTCCTAACCGTTTCGCATTTGTATTTTACAGAAAATTCATCCCATATTATATTATATTATAGTCTCAGTCTAATTATTTCTGAAACCAGAGAATTTTGACTTTTTCAGTTCAGGATTCTAGGTTCTAGGAAATGGTATTCTATTATATAAAATATGACATAGTTGTGACTTTTCTCTTGATTCTTGATTGCATCACAACAGTTTACAAAGTAATGAAATCTGTCTTGAGAAATTCATATAAATTATCCTGAACACTGAAGACCATAGCAAGTGGGATGATACATAATACATACAACATACACGTAATGTTGTGTCCTTATTTCATACTTTTTTGTACATGAAACGCATTTCAAAAGTCAAAAGGTATGCAGAGATATGGCTCTACGAGGAGCATATGAAACGAGGAGGAAGTAAAGCTGTACTTGGAACTCCTTTTTGGAAAACGGAATCGCTTTCTCTGCTTCTTCTACGTGTCTGTTTGTTTACTCCTTCAATCTTTGATATAAAGAACACTCTTGGTCGAGAATTGTACAGGACATTCGGCTTCATTTTGTGTGCGTGGATATCAAATGTACAATGTAGATTCTGTCTAAGTAATTACTATACTACATACTTTTTATCCTGTCTTCAGGGCATTTTATTAACTTTTTTTTGAATACAGACTTCTTCACTTTTTGACTTTGTATTCATGTCAAGCCGGAAGATCACTGATGTCCTGAAAATGTACGTATAATACATCACGATTCCTATTTTTAGCTATCATTGAAGGAGTAATTCTATTCTTATTTCTAAAACAAACACAATGTGGAGCATAGCATTTATAGCTCTAGCATAAAAATTACACATGAAAGTCTCATTCGCAGGGGGGTGGACTCCCACAATAACCAAATAAAAACGTCCAAGTCTTAACTCTTAGACTTTTCTCCTAAGGACAAATTTCATGCCAAAATATGTCTTATTTTGACTTCTTAAATCTTTCAACAAAATCGGAACTGCAGTTTAAACAAGACAAATTTGACTAGAAAAAGCATATTAAATGCCACGCTACTAGACAAAGTCAATTACGAAACATTCAAACATAGAACATAGAAAGCTTCCTACCTTATTTAAAAGTTTGAGAACAAGTAGATGGTTGAACCCCACACAAAAAAGTGTATTAAGTTGTGTATGTAGCACATGTATAGATTATAAATAGAGATGCTTTTACTTTCAGTTTTTCAACCATACACACATATTATACTTTGTTGGATTCTTTGTAAATATGATTCAAAATCTGAATTATTAGTAAAACAGCATTGCTGTACACAGAGTACAGTCTGCAGTACGTATTATGTATTATGTAAACAGTGTACAGTCAATCAAAGTTATGCTATAGAATGACGCACTAAAATATATACTATGAGGTTTCTGAATCTTTTGGATGAACGAGTAAAATAGTTAAGTTGGCACAAGTAGACAAAAATATAATTATTATTTGGATCTTGTTATTTGTTGTTGTTGCTCTATATACTTGTTATTCGAATTTCATTAAAAATGAATTACAAAGTTTGAACTCAAATTCATGACATCTTAAAATAAACGAAAAACTTTATGGATTTCACGACTCTTTCAGTCGAAAAGTTTTAAACGAGGGTTATAAATGGAATAAAAATGTAATCAAATTCCACGTAAAACTCACAACAGATCAATAAATAAGTCTATCTATCTTCGCCGTATACGATTCTTTGCATACAAAATAAATCAAACTTTTCTACACATACTCAGAGAGGTACAAAAAATTACCTTCCGTTATTCAATTTATTAGACCAATTATTAGGCCAACGTTTTTATTGTAACGTTGCGTACATTGCATTTAGTGCATATATTGCATATGGGAAAGTCACCCATGAAAACTTGACATCATTTCTGCGTCCTTGTGGTAAGATGTAGGATGGAATGAGGAAAATCTTGATTTGACACAGTAGCCGTTCTAAGTATTGGAACCAAAGTTGACGACTCTCTAGACTTGTACAATTTATGTTTCATGAGTCTAGTTCATTCATTTCTTTGGTTATCAATTCCTTGACGTTGACTCAGCACTCAGCGTGACTTTATAACGTTCATATTTTACTTTTTACCTTATATTCCGTTTCCTTAGACATTTTTTCAAAGACGAAAGGCTTGATTTCAAGATGTGCTTTTTCACTTCTCTCACGTCTCTCTCCATTCTCCATCCCATTTTGTATGCCTATACCTATAGTTGGTACAAAGAGGTACAAAGAGGACAAGGAACTTTGTTTGGTTACAAAACAAAGTGGAAACAGTGGGTATTTTTTGCATGTAGAAGGAAAAGAAAACAGGAAATTATTGTCCACCTCGAGGTAAATTTGTCATGATTCGCTTTTGAACGGTTTTATATTGCTCTTAGTTTTATTCCTGTGGTATACTTACAGAACACAGAGTACAGAATACAGAATACAGATAAAAGATGCAACGACGATCCATCTTTTTTATTTTCTTCATACGCTTCTTCGCCCACATTCATTTTGATACGATGAAAATGCCGTCAGACTACAGAGACCTTTCTAATAGACGAGAAGGACATTGAATCAATAGAATAAGTCACTTTTGTGTACACAAAGGACCTGGTCCCAAAAGACAGAGTGGAATGGTTGACTAGAGACTTGAGACTAGAAACTAGAAACTAGAGTGATGCAAATGTAAGGGATTCCTTGGAAAAACTTTCATCGTCTCTACATTTTAGTGTCCCACTCTCTCGTCAAGTCCACGATCTCGATATGCTCACTAATATTCAGTGAATGTCACTACATGTTGTGTTTTGCTCTGCTATGTAGCTGTCCTCCATTATTTCACTGCACAGAGACCGACAGAATTTCGTGAATTCTACTTACAAAACTGGCAAGGGTAGAACAAGAAGAAGAAAAAGAAGAAAAAGAGGGAGAAAGTCAAAAAGTCAAAGTAATGGAGGGACGACCCAGCTTTCACCTTCAACAGCCTGAAGCTGTAACCGTGCAGTGTACAATCTACAGTCTACATTATACAAAGCTCGTGAAACAGGAGCATACAACATGGAACATTATACATGGTACATGGTACGATTAACGTGTTCATTGACAAAGGCTGTCGTGGAAAAGTCAAAAGAGGCAGAGAAAGGTGCACTTTGACAAATAATATTACCTTAAATCGTCCTTCTTCTCTCTCTCTCTTTATTCATGCAAACTTGGAGATTGCATGTACAGAATGTATACTGTACAGTGTACATGGTACTTTGTATATGGTGCTCACAGAATTATTTTGTCATACATATAGACTTGATACTTGCAGATTGTATGGATTGTAGTGAAATGAAATGAAACGGACAAATTTAAAATGAAGACATGGAGTGAATTCCTTAGGGCTCTCCGGGTCTTTATTGACTGTAATATAAAGTAAACTCTTGATAGAAATACAGGATGTTTAAGGAAAGACAAGTGATGAACGACGAAAGGAAATTGAAAGTAGACAAAAATTCTGGGAAAAAACAAAAGTCCATTTTCTCAGACATGGAAGTTAAGGAGATGTATAATGTACATGAAAATGACTAGCAATTCTTTATGTATACTGCATAGTGTATAGTACGTACAGTAACTGTACACATCCTACATTTTATGGACTTCCTGCTTACTTCTAAATCATAGTGCACATTCGTGACTCAATATTCTAGTTACATTTTGATGAATTCAAAGGACACAATAAAAATCCAGGAATTCATTAAGTATAGTTTTTAATTGATTATTCGCTGATGCAATTCGTAGATTTTATTTTTCAAAAGGTAAATTGTATGAGCAAATATAAAAAGGTAAGTGATCGTTTTATGCATACTTCATTCATTGGAAGAACCTACACTTCATTTTCTCTAAACAAAAAAAATCTTACATTGTGATCTGCATTTATAGATAACAAATAACAAACAACAACGGTTATAACTGCTTGTTTATTTTTTGAGGGTACTGCATATTGTAGATTGAAGATACAGGTTAGAATTTTCCCCGTCCCTGGAATTTATCGTACCATCTAAATAATCTTTTGAACTGTCAGTAGTACTTATTTTCATTTTCTGATCTATCTTGTTCTTTGACTTATCCACTTACAGCTGACATTTCCCTGTATCCATTCCACTCTTCTTCCTTGTCTTATTGAATTCTCAAAGGAGTTCTTCCTCAAGATTTCCATTACTTTGTTCCCTCTTTTCCTCTTACCGTTTTCCATTACGTTTTTAAATATTATTATGGGAATTTTAAGGCTTTTTTGTCATTCTCATGAAATAAAAGTGATTGGCTTTTGACTTTCACCAAGAACAATTTAGAATTCCTACAATGTATATTTTGTACGATATAAAGTGTACTTGCTTTCAAGTTGGATATTGGATTTTAAAAAAAGCTTTACCTCGTGCTCCTTTTACTTTTGAGTTTTTTCTGTATCCAACTGGAATCCAAACCAGATTAACAGTACTGTAGAAAGTAACTTTAGCATCTACAATCTCTAAAATGTTTGCATACCTTTACAGGTTTTCTGTGATATTTTATAAAGCGTGTCAAGTGTAAAATGTACAATGCGTTTTACTTGCTCTTTCAAATTTCATGTTCTTTCAGTGTTAAAACAAAACACATTTAAAAAATGAATATTAGAAATGAGATTAGTTGTTTTTTTTCTTTTTTTTTAAAAAAATGTCAATACAATTTCCGTTTCGATGTTGGTTTGTTTTAAAAAATTATAAATTTTTCCAGGCTTGAAAGCCTCCATTTAATTACATATTACCTAAATTAACTTTAGTATTGTTTTTACAACCACGCATAGCCAAAACAACGTCTTGGTTTAGCATTTAGAGAAAAGCGTGGGAGAAAGTATTGGGTGTTTACAAACTTTCACTTCTCGCTCCTTTCTCACACCCCGCACCCACCCCACACTTAACAATATTAATTCCCTTGACAAATATGTGGATGTCAAAGAATGGTAGAGGGAAAAGGTGACACACAAACACATGGATAAAGTTGGATCAAACTTGTTGATCTTCCTGCTGATGTTTTTCTTTGAGGATTGTACATTCTAATATTATTTTATCAAATGTTTACAGCAAAGAAAGATTACATTTCCCCATAAAAGTGGAAAAGTTCGTATGATTTTGTCTGTTTTTTTGTATCAGAATTAGAATTTATAGTACATGCATTTTGAAAGTTTGACTTTCAATTTCCCCACCTCTGAATCTGCCATATGCATGAAGAATGGAGAGTGGAGAGTAAAAGCAGGATTTTGATTTTTTTATATCCTTTATATTTTTTGTAGGTAGTAGGAAAATAGAAGTTGAAAGTAAACAGGTGAATATTGAAAAAAGTTGAGGATCAGAAGATTGCGCTGAAAGCAAATTTAGAATTCCTGAGTGTTTAGTACATATTACTGCACAGTTCAGCATACAGATTCAACAGATAAATACTATATTATGTACAATGTACAATGTACAGTGGGCTAAGAATTTCTGTAAGGTTTAGTAAACTAAAATGCATATAAAATTCAAATACACATTGATGCAAAAATCTCTCATCCTCAAAGTTTTCTTTTATATATTACGATAAAGATTGTCCAACTTCAAAATGAGCCACCTTCGCAAACGTTGTGTCAAACAGTACTAAAAAATTCACAGTTTATATTGTACATGTATCATGTATAATTTTTATCATCACCATGGTAAAAAATTAACTTGAAATTTTTTTTATGGAAACGAGGAATCTCTAAAAACTAAAAACGGATTTTTTCCCTGCGACTTTTACTTCTCTTTTGAAACAGCAATACAAACCTGCACAAAGTTTAAAGTTTGCCAATCTTTAATAAAAACATCAGGAGCATCACTTCACATAAAAAACTATTTCTGAGTATAAAGTATTTAGAATGCAGAATGTAGATATACGCTCACCATTTTCCTCACTAAATCACTGTTTGTGAATTCCGTCTGTTGAGATTACAAAGAAACATCACAAGCGCTACGTGCTACATGTACACTTCACGTGTAACACTTGATCTATCTATAATCCATACACACATTGTACATCAATATCAACATTGGGTGTAGTTACAAGTTGTTACAAGGAGCATTTTCCTACAAGTCGAGTACATTTTCTTTGTACAGTACAAAATATCTAACCTTCTTCATCCGCGTGTGTGCAAAATTGGAAACTTTTTTCCTGTACACTTTATTCTTGATTCATTCTTATAGAAAAGGATTCTTTAATGTGGTACAATATGAAAGGTAAAGGAACAAGAACCGTTTGGCTTACTTTGAATTAATCCAGTACACAGTATATGATATACAATGTACAATGTACAGCATATCCCTGTCGTATGTTCTTTTCCCTTGAATCTCAATTTTTTCCATGCATACACAAATTGTCTTCCGGGAGGTATATGTAATATGCATAGATTAGGTTTCCAACTTGTTGACGTCATTTGCACGATTGCTCACTTCCCAGTTTCAATTTCTCTTCCTCGTGTTTCCACATATTCGTCTTTAATCCAATCCAGCACAAGTCTGGAGTCTGTGAATTGTACGTCATGTGCTGTACTCCTCTCTCCTCTCAACAATCTGAAAACTTATTTAACTTTACATACTTTGAAAAACTTGTAAACTAAAGCAATGGAATATTGCTTACATTTTCATGAATTTTACCACGTACATGTAATACATATTATACAGTACTGTCTAACACTTCTACATTCTAGTTTTGTTTATGGATAGCAGGCAAAAATTCAGAGAAAAATTAAAGATTAAGCCTCATTTATGACTCATGAAAGTGCTGAACATTGAGGAATTAGGAGTTTTGACTACAATTTTGAATTTTAGATACTATTGAAATAGTTGAATGTATGTATTATCTCAGCTATCAAAAAATGTAGTCATGGAAAAAAATTATATTATAGATGGATCAAGAATCTGAAAAAAAGTTCTGGAGATTTTTTTCGCTTTTTTCCCGCACACGTTCATAATGCAAAATATAGATAGCTGAGGATTTAGATAATAATAATGATATGAAGAATTCAGAAGCCAGATAGCATTCTTGATTTGCGATGACAGATAAGAGCTTTCACTAATATTTACCTTTTTTAAAGGTGTGTATAATGTAGATTGTAGAGGTTTATCATAAAATAAGTTTATTATTTGTTATGATTCCCGTCGTGTGTAAATTGATTGAATGAACCAATAAAAAAATAGATAACATAATATGATACGTTATAAGTTATAAGGTGTTGATTGTTGATAGTCAATAAAACCAGAATCAACCGAAAGTCTAAAGTAAATGAATGGCTGCAGTATGTTGTGTGCTGTATGTATGAATTTATATCCGTAGGTTTTATAGAATATTCAAGTCAACAGCCTTGTCAAAAATGGTTGCGACATCAAGCATCAAGTATATATTAATTATATCAAGCTCGCGCCAAAAGAAAGGTTGATCATTGATCACCGATCACTACTTCCTCAAAACTCAAAACCAAATATTATTAATTTTTATCTTGTTATCATACTTTGATTAAGTTGGAATTGACTAAATCATCATTAGAAATGAATACGGGCTACACAGTGGACAACGTACAAAATAAACAGTAGTGTGTATAGTGTATACTGTATACTTTGTAGAGAAAAGTATTTGTATATTAACTCAACTCGTTCTGTACAGCACTAAATAGGAGATCTATCTTTACCTTTTCTATCTCTTCTTATATTTGGTATCAGTGTATTTTGGCGGCGTGTGCCTCTTTTATTCATGCGTAAAATACTCATATCCGGCTTAACTGTATTGTATGAATGACCTTTGTACAAATAATAAATATTTTATGTGGATCTTTTGTATACTAGCTACAA
This sequence comes from Sminthurinus signatus, assembly GCA_019776565.1. NCBI lineage: Eukaryota > Metazoa > Arthropoda > Collembola > Symphypleona > Katiannidae > Sminthurinus > Sminthurinus signatus. The sequence continues at coordinate 10,091 of JABASP010000631.1, forward strand.
TTTCTCTACCAAGACATACATTCATTCCCTCTCTACTCACTGCTCTGGATGTGCATTATACATTATACATTTGTGTAATTAGTAATTAGCTACTTGAACTGTTATTGTTACATTTTTATTTCTCTTGTTATTTTGACTCAAAATTAAAAGGTTCAAAGTTCTTCAACATTGCTTGTTTGTTGTTTTTACAATAAATTATTCAGTGTTATGTAGATGATAAACAAAGTCATTGGCCCACGGCCCACCGTATTACGCGTGGACATTTCCGGTTCTTGCACTCCAGAAAAAGAACATAGCAGTACCAAACTTTAAATTATAAAATATGTAATGTTGTAATGTTTACAATTTACTTTCTATTGTACGCGTTTGCCCGTAGACCTACTACCTATAAGACGGAAGACGTATCAAAACATTGCTTGAATACACACAGGTTTCGTAATTTGTCTTTCCTTGTTAACTGTGTATGATTACGTATGTCGTATATCCTATGTTGTAAGTTAGTCATTAGGAATGTTGTGGACATGATCCGCCACATTTGATAAATTAGTTACTGGGGGATTATTAGACATATGACATATGATATTAGGTATGAGGTACACAAATTAAGTAAGTGTGTTTTGTTAGATCCGATGCTGTACAATATATATTATAACTGTTTCTCATTGAAATTAAAATTAAAGTTCCATGTTGGATTTTGAACTAATTTAGACTTTAGACTCTAGAATTCACGCAAGTGTACCAAAGTATTTACTTATTCACTTCACACTCTTGAGACTTGAGTTACGACAACAATACAATACAAAACAAAACAGACATAGGAAGTCAATGGAAAGTAAATTTCGTTTTTATTCATGCCTTAGAAACGTAAGTTAAGAGCTTTTATCACTGTTTCTTGTTGTTCCAGAAATTCATGGAGTTTCTAATACTAAAGAACGTATAATATGATTTCCATTATATATTTATTATAGAATATAGTTAATGGAAAGGTGTAGGACGTGTAGGTGTTGAATACTATTTATAAACATTTTATTCCTACAACTTACAACATACGAGGTAAACTTTTTGTGCATTCAAATTCTCTAAACACGTTCAGTATGATGTATGAAGTATGATACATTAGAGCATAATATAATATAGCAGTAGTAATTAGCAAGACAATACGGAAATGCTAGTACAATGTAGTGACATGAAAGCCATACTATAGTATGTACAGTATACACTATACACTATACAAATTACGTAAACCTCGACTGGTGTGAGAGAGATAGAGAAAAGACAAAACAAAATTCATAAAGAACGTGACAAATGAGAAATTGGCTTAGCGTTAAAGTCAGATTCCGTAGAAAAGACGGGCGGAACTAGAAACTAGAGGAAAGACGAGACGAGACGGTCGTGGATTTCATCTCAAGACTCAAGACAAATAGACGAGAATCCCAACTAAATAGTTCTTGAAGGGAAGAGAAGATGGATAGGAAATGGAGAAATAGGAGAAATCTCAGTTTTCACAATGTTTCTCTTCCACAGAAAGGAGGATACAAGGATTCTGAAATCTGAAATCTCATTGCAAGTATAACGAGTAATCCACAGGAAAGTCAAAATCCAGTCCAAATAGAAAGTGAAAAGGGTTGTTCTCTTTCCTACACATTATATATTATGCATTGTGCATTACACATTACACATTACACATACATGCCTCAGTTTCTCTATTTTCTCTTTAAAACAGCTTACGTATGATGCTAAACATACCGCGTACAATGCCAAAAACTTTGTAGACATTTTGTATTTTGTGAACGTATCTTTAGTTTGTACTTTTTGCTCCTTTTCAATCTTGGAGAATCTTAGACAACAGCTAGGGGATGCTTTCGTATCCGCATTCCAAATCTGAGAAACCGAAACAACTAAACCAGTTTTCTCAAGTCTCAAGAGATGTGAGTCGTGATTTCATTTTCAAGTAAAGAAAACTCTGGAAAATATTTTTTATGATTACTTTTTTGAAAATCCAGAGACATTGTTTGCCTTGAAATTTGAAATGGTTCAGGTTTTAACAGCTTAAAAGCTGGACATTGGACACTGACGAGTTATTAAATGAGAAGTAATTTGGTGTTTGTAATTTCTGTAACGAATATTTGATTCATTTCTCACCAACGTCAATAACTCTACTTTGTCTATTGTCTATATTTAGTACTCATTCATACTTTATTGGTTGTACAATTAATTATAGCAATGCAGTGTTGTAGACAAAACCAGAGGTGAAGCCAAATGTATCTCCAGTACTTACAACTTACAAGGTTTTTATCCAGATGACATGTGAGTTATTTGTAGCTCATTCAATCACTAAACGCGTAATAATAATATCATACTATAAAGCAGACAACATGTTACACAAGATTAGGAATTACTTTTTGTTCCTGAAACAAATAATAAAAGCATGACGTTAATTAACTTTACATGTGTATTGGATCATGTATAGCAAGTACATAAAAACTATAGATACACCTTTTGCTGTAAATAGGTAAACAGCGTTAGTGCAAAATCAGGTGCTAAAAGCTCTCATCTCTCATAGAATAGAACTAGATTCTGTTTTCATCAGCGTATTTTACTTACAACTCTGCTCCCAATGTTGATATCAAAATTGCAAACACATTGGTATCCTTTTGACAAATTATCATATTATCGTATATGTGTGTCTAGACTGTATTTACGAATACATGTATTTTTACTTTTTAGTGACAAACATTTTTAAACTTTCATTGTTTTAATCGTAGTTTATGAGATGGGATGGTATGGGTAACATGTAACATGTGACAAATGGTACAGAGGTCAAATAGTAAAATCACTTAAGTAATAACACAATATAAACAATAAAAACGTTTTATCAAGAATCAAGAATCAAGGTATTCCATAAATACAACCTGTACACTGTACATGGTACATTGGTACATTATAAATTCTGGATTAGAGAACAGAGGATGAATGGAGCCAAAACGGTCAGCCCAATCATCAGTTATCACTTATCAAATAAAATTAATCTCAAATACAAAATCAAATCAAGTGTATCAATGACCGTTAAATGATCCAATCTCTAAACTACGTTTTCTTTCTCATCCATTCAGCAGAGAATAGAAGAGACGAGTATTGTATCTTGTTTTGTATTAGTTTTATTAATATACTGAATATAAGTGATTAGAGCTATTGCTTGATACTCAAATACAATTAAATACTAAATATTATGTAATCCACAATCCAAGCCAGTTAGGGATGAGCTATTGTCAATTTTCATAGTGTTCACTTTATCATTTCTCACATTATCTCTCTCCGGCTATTTCTAGTTTTCAATTTTTGATTCCCCAATAGATCAACTAGTGTGTGTGTGTGTGTGTGTGTGAGCCGAATTAGAGCCGATCCCAAATCAATAGCAAAAAGAATAACACAGATGGTTTATCATGTCAATTTCTGTAACTATGTTGTACCCTGAACACTAAACACTGAACATTGAGCATAACCTTTTTAGCCAGGAATAACAAAGTACAAAATAAGTTTAAGTATACTTGTCATGTCAAAAGAAAGAAATGCCAAGCAGAAAAACCAAAAAGCATTTTTGATGCATTTTTGTAGAATAGGAATAACAATAATAGTTATTATTATTGTAATTTCATTAATACATACCCACGAATTTACAATCTCATCGTCACAATACATAATACTTATCGGCTAAACTTCGATTTTTCTAAAAAAAAAAATAAAACACCTTCTGTAGTTTATATAGTCATAAGTATATCTATTCCAGGTTCCAAACTCCAAACTTCAAACACGTAATACTCTTACTGTAGAAGACTATTCTAGTAGTTTCGCTTTTTGCGTACCAAATAAATAAAATGTTGCTATTCTCAGCTGAAGAAACTGTAGAAGTAATGTGGTCCGTACGAAATATATCGACAATCGACATATGGTGAAGTAGTCGGGGAGAAACTACAAAAGTATGTTACATGTTATATGCTGTGGTATTAGATATTACTGCTCCATGCTCAAGATAGAATACAACCCACGCCAATTTTGCAATGTGTCATGTTATATGTTATACCAATGTTGTATTGTACATTGTACATTATACACACAGAAATAAATGTCGATTTTGTTTTATTTCCCAGTGACCAGTGACGTCAATAAAAAACGGAATCTGCAGTTTACGTGGTTAGTGGTTAATATGTAATATGTAATGGTACAAAGATACGTAGTACACAGTACACACAGGGGTTAGAATTTTCTCCTTGAATTTTGAGCATACTGAATCCTGAATGCTGAACCCTCCTCTTCCTTCTCCCGAAAAAAAAAATCAAAACAATCTTGATTTCTTGATTACTTATTATTTATAACTTATTTTTAGTCTACCTTGACTCTGGTTTCTAGTCTCTAGTCTGATTTACAAATATCATAATCACAGGATTGGTTGTCAATAATCAACATACATAATCTGACATGGTGTGAGTCATATGTACATTGTACATGTTTAAAGGTTTACTACATTAAACTTTGCCCTTTAGGATTCTAATTCTGACGCAGAATAGCCCACAAATCAGTTTTTTTTACTTTTAGTAAATGTGTGGAGTGTGGACTGTTGAGTGGTAATTTTCTATGGAAGTTATATTTTTGATAATAATTATCATTTTATCTCTAAAGTATGAAATGTACACAGATATACATTATACATGTTACATGTAGGTGTTGACTAGATTTCAAAATTACGTAGAGTCTACAAATGAATAATGAATTCTGAATGCTCAATCCTCACGTGTACCGTGTACCTTTACAGTTAACAGTTGACAGTGAGTTTATTTCCTACTAACCCTACATAATTTGTACAATGTACATCATAATATTCATAATACATGATAAAACATCACGCGTTTTTGCAATGGGCTGTTGAATATTGAATAATCTAGTGTTATGATTTATATGATCTGTGATGCGTTAAGTTAGAGAGTTTGGTCCAAAGCCATACATGTCACATTATTCATTATTCATTAATTATTCATTGCCTTCTTCATCTTTCAACATTACAGAAATTTCTGACAGCCAAGTTGGATACTGGAAGGATGAATGCGTAGTGAATTTTCTGATTGACAAAGTAGGTACACATACATGTATAATGTATATTGTATATGTACATACAAATTACAAAGTACAAACAAATCTGGCGATATTAGATTTTCTTGTCCTCAAAAGTACGATCAAGGATCAACGATCAAGTACGCGGCATTCACATTCAGAGTCAGAGTCACACACCTTTTTGCACACTGATACAAGAATCCAGAAAGTTATTAGAATAAAGTAGACAGTTGTCTGGTCAGATTTCTCATGTATGAAATGCTACGTACACACGCTTCCTCCTTGTAGCCTATATTATCTGTACGTATGTAAGATGTCATCAAATTCGTATACTTATAGCAGTTGTAGACATCCGGAGTGTGACTTGGGGTTGGGATCTGGATCTGGATTTTAATTTGGATTTGTGGTACAGTCGGTTTGATTGGTCATATAAATAAAAAAAATAGATAAATAAATAAATGGTCAAGCTGACTGTCTTTCCTGGATTTGTGCAATGAATTTAGAGGTTTACAACATGTCAATAAAAATAAAAGTCACAGTATAATGTATACAGCACACAGGTTGGCTTTTTGTCTCAATTCCAAGTCGCCTGTGCAAACTTGGAACACAAACATATGTATCGAGTATGGACTGTGGAGTATGTACACTACAGACTGTACACTGAACACTGAACACAAAGGGAAAAAGACAAATGTATCCTCTTTGCGTGTTTGAAGGTTCAATAGTTACGGTCCAAATTGTATTCCCTCTTGTACTGTAATATATCGTTTTAGAACCTTTTGATAGCTGGAAAACAGCAAAGAGCACTACGGGTGATGGATGCATTTTCTAGGAGGATTCGGATTGAAAAGCATGTCTTCTACGTCTTGAAATCTTGAAATAAATAGTACAGTAAGAACATAGACATACACGTTATACGCTATACATTATACATATACATGCAGGTGATAGTAGGTGTAGGTATACATTATAAAAATAATACATGAGTAGTTAAGGAAACGAGAAATAAATAATCTCAAGGAGAAGAAAAAGATGCTATTCAATTATATTCAAGTTCCTCCATCATATTTATTTCCTATGCCTGCAAATTAAAAATAAATAAAAAACATACGCCAAGAAAGTTTACACCCGTTCTAAATTCCGCATTTTATATTTTATATTATTATTATTATTGTTTTTCTACTTATGTTGACCTGTTTTTTTATTTTATGTATAAATTACGTTTGGAAGACTTCACGAGCTTCTTCAAGCTTTATTTTTTTCAGTCGGTGTTTTTCCATTTCCCAAACACAATACCTATAAATACTTGTAATACCCGAAGAGAAGCATAAGTACCACGCACCAGTTTCATCATAAGACACTAGAGACTAGAGACTAGTGAAGCAGAGAAATGAAACTAGAAAAATGACCAAATATCGAGTATTGCATGAAGTGCATAATAAGTTGCATCGTGCACAAAGTACAAAATGAACCAAAGTCCCAGAAACCAATCCTTGTTGCGTGAAACTTGGTTCAAGTGAAGTGAAATAATGTGATTGTCCAGCACTAGTGCATATTCGTCGTAAAAAAAACGGTGGGTAGGAGATGATTTCTATTTTATTTATTAATAGATTTATGAAATTTCATTGTGTTGATAATACTGATAATTTGAATATTGAAGCGGAAGCCTGCTGTCTCTAATTACAAATTTCCGCCTCACTATCACAGTTACATTATACAGGTAGTGAAGCTCACAACAAGTCAAAAAGTCAAAAAGTCAGTTGCTATAGTGACGCAGTAAAGCATGAGTATTTTAGGAGTTTCCTTCCCACTCGCTTCATCTTCAATGTTCACTAGCATCATACAAGATGGGCTCATCTATTTTCCTTCTCTACACAGAGTCTTGAGGTCATTTTTATTTCATTGTCAATTATTGTTACTTTTGATTCTCCATGGTCAATTCCGTTATTTTATCAGGGTTGCCATGATGAATATACCATGTTATTTTCAAGCCTTGCTAGACTTCTGACTTATCACCATGCCCACCCGCGCTTGTCACTTGAAACGTGAAACTAGCGGATTCTAGATTCTAGAAAACTCTGGAATTTTGGTGTTAGGTATTGCTGAGAGAATCATCGTAATGCATCGTAAGACGAGCAATAATGCTATGATGTCATAAATCCTGATGTTATGCTTGCATGGTTAGTTAAACATGCAGAAATTTGTTCCTTTTACTTTGTTATTTCATGTTCGTACTCGTACTTGTATTCGTATTCGTATTCGCATTGTAAAATCAGCATGTTTTTTGTTCCCTTTTTGTTCCTTGTTCAACTAACCGTACATGGATGGTTTTCTCTTCCTTTCTTTACATTGTACAATGTACAGTGTACATTCTACACTGTACATAATTTGAATATACGATAGATATTGGAAAGCACTTCAAAAGTGAAAGACTTGGACAAACAATTTCTATTTTAAGAAAAACAACAGAAAAATGTTTGCTGTTTTTTTCCTTCGACTGTCAACTGCTACAGTTCTCTTGTAACTTGTCATCCTTTTTGTTTTACAAAATAGTGACAAAAGCTGCACAAGTACATATGTATGTATATTCACTCAATCCTGAGACAATACACACATCATCACATCTCTGCACACGGTATATGTTCATTTCACATTTGACGTACATGAGCATTCTTGTTTCTATCCACATTTTGCTGTCTGGAATTCTAAAACTTGATCTTCATTTCATTTTACAATGTAAGTGTGTAAGTACAATCACAATTCGTAGAGTGTAGAGTGTAGAGTGTATACTCTGCACACGAAAGTATGCAACAAGGAAATTGTACCTGCTCTTGAGTAACACAATACGAAGATGCCTCAGATGACTTTCATCCCGAGTCTCCCGTACTCGTAATTGGATTGCTTATTCATACTATGCACAGTGTACAGTGTACAAGTGAAAGCAGAGACGTCATAGACTAGAGACTAGAGACAACACGTAGGCCGAATACCGAATACCAAACTAAAGCAGGTCAAAACCCTTGCTTACGTTTCGAGAGAGAGAAAGCGAGAGAAAGAATGAGTGCCATAAGCCATAAACAACAACTCGAGAGATACTTTGTAGACTATTTTGATCCCGACTCCGATTCCGATTCCAGTTTCCGATTTTTTTGATACCATTCAAAGAATTTTGAAGACAAGTATGCTCATGGAAATAATATGTAATTCTTACATGGTCCATTGTCCAATATCAAATGTCCAGAATCCCGTATCCGCTTAATAGCTAAAGTCTAAAGTTTGGGAAACAAACAAAAATAATAACATTTTCAAGGGCCACTTTTCAGTACATCAAAAATCAAAAGAGTATGAAATTGATGCTTCGGCGTATGTAAATTTCAATTACTTTCATAATACAGTGCTGACATGAAAAAGTCATGCAATTAAGAATGGCGAATGACGAATGAAAAGTGAAGATATTCTATATCACACGAGTCAAAATCTAAATCTAAATCCAAATCTTATGTAAACTGATCATTCCAGATTCTAGTTCTATAGTTATACATTTAGTTCTCGATTTCAAGATTCCAGGATTCAAGATTTGAGACGTAATGTTTATTTTCCTTTTCAAATTCTTGTTTCAAACTCTTTTTGTAACTTGTGACTTGTGATACACAAAGAGAGGAAGAAAATTGGAAAGCAAGTCAAGAGTCAAATTCTCAAAGTTTTTGCTTAATTCAACATTTGACATTTGGTATTGAAAATCGACTACTTGATGAATGCTTCGATATACTGTTTTCCTTCTGTATTTTGCACAGAATGAACTGGATTATGCATAAACTTTTGGCAGTTTTCTATGCCTCAAGCCTCCGATTTTCATTAATGATTAAAGCACCTATCTTTCCCAGCTGCTTCAGCTTAATTTCGATTTGTATACATGCATGTATTTGAATGTGCAGTTAATGTGTGATAAGTAATAAGTCAGTGAATGCAAGTTTTGATACTCTATTTTGTTATTTTGTCAAAAAAAACAATGCACACGTGGAAAATACTAGATACTATAGGCAAATATAAAAAATGTTTGAGCTACACTTGAAATGTATACATGTGATTACGAGTTTTAAGTTTTGAGTTTTGAGTCGTGCCGACTTCCATGGCTATACCTTTATTTGATGAAGCAGGGGCCTACTCACACAACTCATGTATGAATTTAAACGTTCTATTCTACATTCATTATCCATCACATACCATGCCATAGAAATATTTGCTTTTCGCACAATCATCTCACATTCACATTTGACGTCGCTCATCTCTCTCTCGTTTCTCCTCTCTGCTCAACTCAACTCATCATATTTCAAGTGGAAAGTATTTACAATGTACAAGAGCTGTGTATGACTCACAGTCAGACCCACAAAGTCTTGCACACACTTCATTGTATTCACATTACATTGTGTAAGGCACAACATAATTTTACACTGGGTGAATCATAAATAAAATATGAGAGCACACAGTAGCCAGCTCTTTAACTCTTTAATAACCAGCACCCAGATACTTATCGTTATTATGGTGCTATATTGTCGCTCATTTCTCATGTGCATATTCCATATTCAATTATTATGCATTATGTAGCTTGAAAGTTCTTTGCAAATTTTCAATCTGGTCCTAACGTTTTATGACCAGCGGCTGCATGTATATATGTGTGTATGTGTATGTCTGTGTTTTGTGTTTGTAGTATGTACAGAACGTGCGAAATGGCAAAATGGTGCATTGCCACGGTCCTCGACCACCAATCAGAATCACCGTTTGTATGGATGATGTAAGAACTTTGACGATTTATGAAGAGTGCAAAAAAATGATGAGATTCGACTCGAGTATTTCATTCATTCCGTTGACTCTAGATTCTAGATACTAGATTCTATGGACATGTGTTATCCATTCATTCAAGTCTGTGTCGTGGACGTTGTTGAAGTTGAAGTTGAAGGTAGTGCAGTGGCAGTGGTATTGGCTTTGAATTACAAGCAACAAGCTACAAACGTTATGAGGGTGAACTCGAAAAAAGTTGACTATTGACTGTTGACTCTCAAAAAGACTTTTATTCAAAACTCGTTTGATCCTTTGATTCAAACTCACCATTCAAATTTGTGCAACATTGAAAATTGAAAACGTTGCTCAAGGTCATTTGCACATTAAGGATTTAGTAGGCAATGTATTGACACTTTACACGCGTATACACGGCTTTCAAAGCCAAGAGCCAATAGACAAGTAATTATTACATGTGCAATATATTATGGATTATGGATGCATTTAGCATTTACAGGTTTTATGTAAACCCTCCTTTTCACTTTCCATACAGTTTATTGACAAAAGCTTTTCCTATTCAAAAACTATTAGTAATCTTATCGATACAAAGATTTCTTGGTTAATCCCTTAGTTTTGTCCTTAGAAATCTCTGAGCAGAAACTATTCAAATTAAAATTCATTTTTATTCCATACTTCCACATAACATTTAAAAATACAGGAAGAAAACTGAAAAATGAAAAGTATAGTCAGAGTCTTTTCTCCTTGCGATCCAATGATCTTGCTTCCTCGTGATATTTGTACATTCTACTTTTCCTCCACCTATGCACACATGTGTGGGAGGATAAACAGTTTGCAAATACTACTTTGAGATGGACTTTAGACTTTAGACTGATGGAAAATGGAAATGTGTACATTAATGTATTCTATATTGACTGGGCAAAGTACAGTGTAAAGTATTTCTTTATTTGAAGACAAAAGTACAAAGTCCAAAGTACAAAGTACAAATTCCGTGCTCCATGCAAAAAGTATACGTGCAAATTTTCATGTGTTCACTTTCCTTCCTGTGTCTGTGAACACGTAACGAGTGCGAATCTTTGTATTCGTAATTCGTAGTCGTAGTCGTACTTTGTACTTTGTACAATCGTACTTGGAATAACTGAATGTCATTCATCCGTCCATCACTAAAAACAAAATACCTGTACTAGAAATAATATGGTATGCAGTTTACTATATTATATATCATGCACGACAATCCACAATTATACGACACATGACAATGAACACAGCCACAGCCACAACCAACCAACCAACTTGTTCAACTATCTATCTGCATATGTATTTCTTATTTTCCTTCGTTATTCCTACAACTCCGCATCACACTAGTAAATTTTAGATGATGATAATTATGCAGTACAGAAAATATAAATAGTTGAGTCCACAGAAAAAGGGCAAGAGGAGAAAATAAAAGTAGAAAAAGTATGATGAAATTTATTGCCATCGATTGCTCATATGCCGTGTAATTATGGGACTTGATAGGACAGTCGACATTCGACATTTGCATGGATGTAATATGAATGTGAAGTGTAACCAGTAAACTGTGGAGTGGAGTATGAATATGGATTATGGATATGGAATATGGTGCAACATACATACTACATACATTCGTTTTCATTTTTCATATTCATGCTTATTTATATCTTATAATCTCCTTTGGACTTTGGTAGCAGTTTCTCTATCCACTATGAAATTATCATTGGAAATTATGGTGAATCCCATATTATGCATTACTTGCTACATTTCACTCCAACTTTAGTTTTACTCACGTATCATCAACAGTAAACACCCAGCACTCAACACTCAATACAGGACGAATATTATTGATGCATTATGCATTATGCATGTATGTTACATTTGAAGCAATAAAATTACTGGTAGAATATTACATGTTACTTTTGGGCAACTATAGGTTACTTTTTAGTTTTTCCTTTTTCGAAAATTGCATATGCATACGCTGAACACAAGTCAAAATAGCATCGGAAAACCCCTGGAATATTAGGTATTATTAAGGAGGTAAAATGAAGATGAGCAATTATTTCGTATTTTATACTCCATATGGAAGCTTTTACATCTTAACCCTTGACTTTTTGAGGTACTGTTGCATCCAATTCTTTGTTTCCGAAACTCTAAAAATCTAACATGTAAACTCTAAAGTGTGGTAAAGAGAATTTTATGTCGTTTATATTTAGAAAGGGAGAACAGGAAAAGACGAAATTCATAGTTATAAGAAGCTCTTCCCTTTGCCTCGTGTATTATTATTGTACAAGTGAATCCGAGTCAAAATGTCTCTTGTTTTTATTAAAATAGTTTTAAAATCTCTAGAGTTTCCATGTGTGTAGGTGGTGGGTCGTGGTTCGCAGGTTTTCGGTTGTAGATTGACAAAGCCGAAAATAGAGAAAGTACCTCAAAACTCCAAAATGCGCACATCGCACATGATATTTGGTTATCTATTATCTAGTTCTGTAATAACTTGTTTGTTTCAGAATTGGATTACAAGTGGGTATATAGTTATGCATTGTAAGAATCGATCAACTTTTCTTTCCTGTTTCATGTGATACCATCGTGAACTGACTTGTAAGTAGTATCTGTTATCGATACGCAACAGCAATAACAACAGCAACAAGAGTAGCATTTGTCCTCGCTTTAGGCTGAACATGAGAAATGAGGAAAAATCTGCTTGTTATTTTTACCAGACTTTTTATGTAGAGGAAACCAAAGCAGTTGTACCTTTGTTATTTGTTGATATGTACGATGTATGATATATATGATGTGTATGATGGGTACTACTGTTTAGTTTATTAGTTTATTATATGGAAAAAGTTTTTGTGGATCCAATTCAAAATACAAAATACCCAAGTCTCAAAACTCAAGAGTATGATGATAGTAAATAATAATGCATTGATACATGTAGAACATGATTGAAAATTGAAAGGCTCATCTACTTTGACATTTTATATGCTACATACTACATACTACGTCTCATACTTTCTTAGTGCACGAGACATTGAATATTAGACATTAACTATTAGAGTGATGACCATGAAAAGGGAAAATAGGAAATATGAAACAAGGAAAAAAGCCCACATGTGTACAACTTTCTTTAGTCATCATATTGAATGCAACATTATTAATGTATTTTGATATTTGTACTGCTAGAAATAGGGTGGAAAAGAACATTTTGACTTTTCTGGTCCCTTTTAGAAAACCGAAATTCTTTTTTTTTTTTGCGCAGAGGACAGATGACACGATTGAAGTTTCAGTATTTTTGGTAAAGTGTAGAGTATTGTGGATTTTGTTCACTCATGAGTTCGTGACCAGGTGTCTTGTGCCTTGTGCCTTGTTATGTCATCAGTTCTCCTTTTCAAAATATTCAAGATATTCTATGGAAAATGGAAGGGCGAGTCATGTGTGCTAAATGCTTCACATTTGTGTGCATAGCATTATCATTACACTTTATGGAATCTCGTTGTTCATAAGCATAATATATTTCTAATAACTAATAAAATAAAACTGTAGGATGCATTTATTTATAAAACAAGAAGATACAGATTGCAAATTCAAATCCTTTTCACATTTCACATAAGAATAAAAATGCATTCATCTTACATAGATAAATTTCAAGTTTCATCATTCATACCGATTGACTTGTTACCCTTTCCCCTGATTTACTCCTTTCTTCCCTGCAGTATCATTGTTAATCTATTCTTAGTATCTAAAATCATTAAATAAAAAATATTAAAATCCTCTGTTTCATCAGAGCAAAATGGTCGGATAACCTGGGAAGAATTATTAGAAATTGGAAAGTAATTATTGGAAATGTTTATATGTTTATAGTTTACAGTGTGTGCAACGTTAATAGTTAATAAGTTGACAAGCTACGGGTCTGATTTTGTTGTTGTATCGTATAGGATTTTTGTTTTAATTTTTTGTGGTACGTTCAGTAAATTCAATACATGTGATGAGTTTTGTACATGAGTATTTTGGATGAACGACGTTTGAAGTTTGAACAGTTGAGCATTGAGCAGGCACCGACTTGTTTACAGATTTACATTGTAAATTGTACATTGCATTGTATTTTACAGTGTATTTTACAGTGTACACATTGTATTCGGTTTGTACTGGCTTAGCATGGATTTATCTTATAAAGTGGAGGTACTCGCTCAGCTTTGAGCTCATTCGAATAAAGTAAAGTACAGGGAGTGAGTGGTGAGTAGTGAGTTTTGAGTGTACATATAAAAAAGATAGAAGATAGAAGATAGCGTATAGGACGGACCAGCTCTGCTCTGTTCTGTTCCGCTCCGCGTTGCCTCTCTCCTATTGGGGTTTTCCCCAGCACAAATATATATAAAGCCTCGTCTCACTCCACTCGTGGACATTAATATCCGCGAGAAAGAGAAGGACGGACTCCGTGTACTTCCTATACACGTAATACGTATTATACGTATACCTCCACACACGTCTCGACATCCAACGTGTGTATCAAGTACAAAGTAGAAACGTCAACCAGAAAAGTTTTACATCTTGAATAATTCATTTAGTTACACTGTCTCCGTTCTCTTAAAATATCTGGGTTTTCTCATTCTTAAACTTGAACCTCTTAATTTGAATAAAGAAAGAAAGGAAGAAAGAAAGAAAGAAATAAGGAAGAAATATAGTTCATAATTGGAATTTGGAAATACTAGAAAAATAAATCATATTCATTCGTATAAAATCTCAAGGTTTTAGTGCTACAAGTTCTAATTATTTGTTCATCATTCAATCATTAAGTTTGTTTCATTTCACATATTTAACTGTGTGTGTTTGTGATTGATCAGTGGAGTGCCAAAATCAAAATCAAAATCAACCATTTCACAAGTGTGCTCACAAAATTTCAATTCTTTGATTCAGCTGGAAGAACAAAGAAGAAAAAAAGTCAGTTAGAGAGAACTGAACGTGCAATTTGTATTTCAAAGTGTAAAAGTTTTATCATACTTGTAACCTATTAAAATATTCATCTTGTACCTGAACAGTCCTAAAAGATTTTAAAGGTAAATAATTACTGAACGTATAGGAAAAAAGGAAATTGTACTACACACTCGTATTTTTTATCATTTCCCTGTAAATTGCACTATTCCTCCCGCAGAAAGAAATGAGAAAAGTATGAAAATCTCACTGACCTCTTTGGTTTTATGTTTAATGGTGGAGATTTGGAGTGGATAAATTAGGAGAGTAGACACTAGACAGTAGTTGAGTAGTATATAGCATGACACGAGGATGAAATATGATAATCATGTACGAAATTGACTGATTTTCAGAAATCCATAATGAAAGCCACCCCAGTCTGCCCTTCATCATCTTCCGTCTCACTCAAAACATTCTCAGTCAACATGAGCAGATTCTGGGCCACATTACTAGTGCTCATCATAGTCATTACCGTCACCTCTGCACGACCTACACACACGTAAGTAAAACAAATGATCGCTTCATTAATTCTTGATTCTTGTCCTGTTCACAGCTTGTAGTAGTAAAATAACATCTTATTTTCTAAAATCTACCCTTTAGCATTTAGTCTCTAGTTTTTATAGCATACAACATATTATGTAGATTCTTCCTAGTTTTTCGACTCCTCTTAGCTTCATTATTTCAAATAGTTCTATAATAATTGACAATAAGCTTCATTCATCTCACAATCAGTCGTCCTCAGTCCTCAGCTATCAGATATAATTGTGTCACTGAAACATTTATTAGGGTATGTGACATTCACATTTTTTCACTAAATAAAGTCATGTATCATGTAGTACGAAATACCAAAGAAATAGTAAATGAAGTACGGTCAAGTAGGCGTTGAAGGTGAAGGTAAAAGTTAATCTGTTACTTTGGCGTATTTTGTCCTGTGTATTGTGTATCATTATCTTTTCATCCTGAAACCCGGTAAGATAACTCATGACTCATGCCTTATGACTTATGAAAACATAAGAAAATTATGGGAAATGTTGCTATTCCTGTTTCAATTTGTTTGTTTGTCACACTTAAAGATGAATATAGAATTACAACTATTAAAATCTGACACACAAAAAAGCAAACATCCCAACATGAAATATACGAATATATCTGCAAATGCTGCTTGGTTTTGTTAGTTGTTAGTTGTGCAATGTTGAACTTGTACTTGTGTAGATTGTAGATTGTACATTGTACATCTATTGTAAATCTATTATCTATTACGTTTTAGTTTAGGATTACTCAAACTATCTACTAATGAGAGTATAGCTCTTATTTGGAAACCCAGCAATTTGTAACTAGTTAAATTTAGTAGAACTATTAGAGCATTGAACATTGAGCAAGTATCATATTTCAACTTTTGGTACACACAATTAAAATCTTGTGGATTTTGGATCATATACAGATTTCGTAAGGCAGGAGGTTCGTTTATTATTATTCAAAAGTCTTGTATATGCAATATTCAGCATTCACGAATCTATTCACTATAATTTAAAAGCTAAAAGCAAAGTACCAAATAAATTGTATGTAATGTAATATAACACGTATAGAGGATTTCCTACTCGTGTATAATTTTATTTGTTGTATCATTTCTAAATTTTAAACCACAAAACTTTGAAAGGAAGTTATTCTTTGTCTTAAACACAAACTGCAAACATCAATGTAGTTGAACGAGAACAAGATAAAAAGATAAAGATAGTATAAAACTTTGATCTCTTGTACGATATTTTTATCAATCACATGTAAAATTCAAAAAGAATTACATTGTAGAATTTTAAAACATATATAGTGTGTCATGTAATATAAAAACAGTAAGTAGCCATTGAACTTTTGTGTATGATATAACATCGTAGTACGATAATTAAAATAACAATCCCGTTGTACAATGTACAATACACGAGTACAAGTAAAACAAGTGTAGTTCATACTTGATAGTTTTTTTTAACTTGTAAAGTGTACACGGGTGTAAGAATTCTATCATTAAGCATTAGGAATTACGACAGATGTACGAAAAAAAAGATGTTACATAAATTACATGATAAGTCATAACAGGAAGGAGGAGAAGGGGAAAGAGGGAGAAACTTATTTAATTGTGTACATACAAGGGACTAAATAAGTATTATCACATCAGATATACAATCAGTAAACTGGTAAAATCTAGATCTAGAAATCTAGAATCTGTAAATTGTTGGAATAGGACTGACTATCTGAGTGTATCAAAAACTTGCGGCACACGCCAAAAAAACTACAAGTACAAAGTAGTAGAAGAGATTGAACAAACAGAGTTCAGAGTTGAGACAAAAGTATCTATATTGTATATAAAAAAAACTATAAGGGTAGTAAGCAACAATTGACAGTAGTGTCAATTCCATTACTTTGAGCATTTGACATGTCTTCCACACACACGAACTATAGTAAATACGACTAATCACCAAGCACTCTTGTATTTTGTAGCGGGCAACAGGCAACAGTACATACTACACATATATATGTACGAGGGTCGAATTTCTACAGTCTACAGTCTCTAGTCGATATCATGTCCAATGTCCAATTTACATCGTCACAGACATATGTTATATGTTACATGTTCTAAGTACGTAGTAGGGTGTACACTGCCGCCAGTTTATCGTATTTTTTCTTAGGAATCAATTTAAATTGTGTCCACAAGATAAATTATTATGTTCTTGGGAACCACACAAACAGAATGTAGAATGTGTACATACAACATACACAGTACACATTACTACATTGTATTCAGTATTCACAATATTTACTAAAAGTTCTTGTGATATGTTATAGACTGTTAACGTATAGACTAAATCTGCGTGGGCACTGCACTCAATTTTTCACAACCAGCCACTGGCAATTTCAATGTAGCCGATTTTTCTTCCTCAATTATTTTGTGTTAAATTGCTAGATTTCCAGTTTGAGACATTTCCATGGTTTTGTATCTAGTATCTAGGTAAACTACGAACGACGATGCCTTTCCCACTTTTTCCATCAAAACCTCGAAACAAGTAACAAGTAACACAGAACGAATAACTATGTACTACGTACTCCGTACAATGTGCATTGAACAGTATACCGTTTTATACAAGATTTACTACATGTATACATGTATTTTTTAAATTCTACATGTGTAAAGACGTCCACATAGTACATTCAACATTATACTTTTATAGGGGGAAGTTGCACAATCAACAACAAACATTCTTCTATATTCTTCTTCTGTGGACTTTTCAATGTGTAACATTGTAGAATCAATTGATAGAATTGTCTCAAGATATAATTAAAAGAAAACAATGTCTTTGAATGAGTTGGATAAGGGCTGCCAAGTATAATGTGTAATGTATAATGTGTAACTCACTTCTTGGATAAATCATTAAGAAAAATATCAAAAAGCACATACAGATATCTCTTATGTATACTCATTATGAGTAGAAAAGATTAGCGGTCTTTTGATTCTCAGTCCTAATCATTCAGGATTATTTGAATAGGAAGCTTCTGTAAACATATTCACACTTATTTGATATTGTGTATTATCTCCACTTCATCCACTTCAATAGTATCTCAAATATCATGCATAGCCTTCACTTGTGCATCATATGACATATAATAAATAATAAAGTATAAAAGTCTAAAGAATATGTGTATTATATGTATTGGTCATGCATTTCCAGTTAAAACTAGAATACTTTTAGTTATTATACACACTTAATATCTAGTATCTACTTTTGTCTATGTTAACATATGTTGTGTGTATATTACGTCTTTTATTAACAAATCCCAAGTTTTTTTTTGTCATGTTGTATACAAACATGATAAATGATAATAATGTACATATAATTTTGATTTATTTACAGAACCCGACAGAAAAGGCAATCTGATCAGCGATTGGCCGAATTAGAAACTCTATTAGCTCTTCAGAAGTAAGTTTACTTTTTCAAATTACAAATAGCCTACATAAGGCATAACTTTATATATTATGTTATATAAATATTACACCCATACATATGCATAAATATTGTGTTGAGTATTGAGTATTGAGCATATTTATTATCATTAGTTATCAATAATGAACACCACTTTGCAACGTGAATGGGTCGCACGTTGCATGTCACATATGTAAACCATTATTTTTTTTTGTTTTATGCGCATGTTGAATAATTTGTAATTACATAAGTTTTTTTTTCTCCCCATGTGTTTTTTTGCAGGTATAATGGTCATCGAGTCCGAGGATGGCCACACCACAATGATCTATTGTCCCCTGGTTTTGGATTAATTGACTTTGACAAAATGTAAGAAGTAATCAAGTTAATATTGAATATTTATTTACCGTTGACGTGTTTGCTTTAAAAGTAATCAGTAACCAGGTTATTTTGTAAATCTGTTGTTACAAGTTGTAATCCAAACAAGTGAATTTTTGGAAATTGTTGGGAAATTTTCTCAGTTTTGAAGACACAAAACATTCAAACAATTCCAAGATTTATCTATACGTCATACATCATGCCTCATGCCGTATGCACACACATACAAATAGATGACTGCGTGAATTTGAGAAATGGAAAGAAATTGGAAATAGGAAATTCTTAAAAACTGACTCTAGGGATTTAAAATAAAATAAACTTTATTCCAATCTTTTTAATGACTCTATGATCTAAGATTAAGATTACTTTGTTTTGAGTCAACTACTATGTTGTACAATAAGGGTAAAGGGAGATGTGAATAAATTACTAATTTATTCGGATTCATAAGGGAATAAACAAAGTTTTTGTCCTGGATTAATCATTGACTATGAACTATATAAAATATAAAGTATAAACTATAAAACTTTGAAAGTATGAAACTACGAAACTACAAAACAACATTACGACACATGAGACTTTTATTTTGTCTGTAACTGGATTAGTTTTTTTCTTCGTTTATTTTCTTTCAATGTTTGATGACACTCGTGTTTAAAAATTGAGATGGAAAAAGTCATTTAAATAAAGTTTGATTGCCGTGATATTTTTAACCTGTACACTGTACATTGTACATTGTACATTGCGCACTGTAGAAGATTCAGAGGGAAAAGAAAGAAACTCACTCTGTATTTTTTGGTTTAAATTTTGTATTTTGGCGTTGTATCGTACACACACCGCAAAACAGACGTAAAGAAGTGTAATAGAAGACAGATGCTGAAAATTACCCAGAGAAAGTTACTTCCGATTACACCTGAAAATGACTTATACTAAATCCATTCAAGTTTCTCGAGGTTTTAGAGGTTTTCGAGGATTGTCTGTAGACTCAACCAGACTCAACTACGCTTTTCGTTGCTAGCTGCAACGGCTGTAAGTAGCATTACAGTGTTGTTGTAGCTAGATCATGAATAAGTAATAATAAGGATGGGAAGAGGTGGAATTGAAAGTTAGCGTAACCAAGGAAGACGATGAAATTAGATGTGAATTCCATCCATATTCCTTCCAACCACACAGAAATTGCTAGGAGATATTATGTCTGTACATTTTCCATACACATGTATATTATACAGATGTGTATTATCAGAGTGAGAGTCAAATTTTCCGTGTAAAACACATGTGATTTAGTCTGTGTTCGTTGTTAGTTGTCCACTGGTCTGGAAATCTAATCTGACTTGAAATATATGTTCATGTCTGACCGTCTCTAAATAATAGAAGATTTCGTTTTCTTTTACTTTTTTTCTCTCTCTTCTCTCTTTTTAACAATGTGGGTAGTCGGAAGTCGGAAGTCGGGAGTCGGGAGTCGGGAGTTGGACTTCTAAGAAAAGAAATATAACGCCTCACTCAAGACTCAAGATTCACCATGAAAAATGAATGCCTTGCTACTACTTTTAGATTTAATTCGGTTTGAGAAATGAAACGAGTGGTCATTGATATGTACAAACTGTCATTCTTTATTAAATAATAATATAATTTTAATTTGTTTTGTCTTGTCTTTTTTTGCAGTGGAAGGAGGAAGAAGTCAACACGTTTTTCACCTGGAGGAGAACAGGGTCAAGATAGTATCATATGGAGTTCTTTGATTTCCAAAAATCTCAAAAATCTACCCAGATTTGAATCCCAGATGGAACAAAAATAAAAGAGGAACACTTCAAAACCATCCTACATACTACAAAAAAAGAAAAGAAAAGAAAAGAGAAAGCAGAAAAAAGGAAACAACCGAGCCGACAACTAGGTAGGTGAAACTATATATGTGAAACTAATACTCTCTTGTATTGGTGTTCTTAATTTGTAATTAAATGACGCACACGTTTTTTGGGTTAGAGTTGGGATCAGATCGGGTTTTAGTCAGTGACATGAACACATGTGCGGTTTTATGCCCACGGTGTACATTGTACATTGTATATTGTACAGAATACAGATTTAATAAGGATACTTAGATACTATCTACGTGTAATGTGTATCTTTTTCTCTTGTGTTTATCCTCTTCTGCTGGTTCCTATTTCCTATTTCTTGTATGGGAAAATTATACAGTGTACTCCCCCACGTTGAAGTTTCTCCATTTCCTCTCTCTCTCTCTTTGTCTTTTATGCCTTATTATCTGACCCCATCTACCTCGTTTCCTAATACACTCGAATTCGTATTCCTGTTCGTATTCCACCGTCTATCCTTGTTCTTTATCCTGTCTCGTCCAAGTTTGTGTCATGTTAAGTAACCAAGACAAGACACTCGATTCTAGATTTTAGATTCAAGATTCTAGATTCTAGACATAGTAGAGAAGAATTGACGTAGTATACACAGCTCAAATCGGATTTGGATTTGAATTTGAATTCAGACTTTCTCCCCTCATTTAACATTTTGTCATGTTTCTTACCTTTAGCTTTCTCTAATACCTTGTCCCTTTTAGTTCACACCCAATCTACAACCTACACATTTTATAAGTTTAACTTAAACTTTTTTCCAGATTAAGAGGATTCTTTTATTCTGATGAGTTCTTTTACTTTTTAACGAGTTTTTTCTCTAGTTTTTAATTAAAAATCTAAAAATCCAGAAACTATACATTTATTTAAGCATTAAGCACATTAGCAGTTAGTAGTCAGTGTCTATAGTGTTGTCATATTTTGGGAAATGGGAAAAAAGAGGGAAATCTATCGGATTAGCACATTAATTAACTAAATGGCCAGTTTGACTCAGTTTGGAATAACCTGGTTTAACCTCTGCTCACTGCTCACTGCTCACAGCTTACAGCTCAACTGTAATGGTGACAGTTTTTTCATTATCCATCTAAAACTTTGTAATGTACTCCATAAACGTGTTCCATACCTACAAAATCTAAAAGGGATCAACAGAATGAAATAACTAAACTTGGTTTAGCTTGATCTTGAATAGTAATTAAAATGTTTGGTTATAATATTATTGTTATGTAACTGTTTTTCCTTTCCTTTCCCCTCCATAATTTTCCACTCACAAAGCATAACAAAAGTTTTAATATGCAAAATTCATAGGCAATAGTCAATAGGGACGGCTCATTTCAGCTCATTAAATTCATTGTACTTTGAGCAGAAGTATGGAAATCCCGTATTGAATATTATAAGTGAAAATATCTCGTTTCTCGTATTTTGTATTTCGTATTTGATGATGCATTTGATCATCAAAATGCTCAAAATACATCGTCAAAGTAGTGAATGAATGCAAATTTATGTTTATGTATATGGAATATGTAGGTGAAAGGTAGATGGTAGATGGATACCATAGATACTAGATACTTTACAAGTCAGATTCAGAATCAAAATCATTGTGCAGGGAAGAGAGAGATAGAGAGTTGTAATAACCGTAATAATCCAAATTATTATGATAATACATCTTCCTCCGCAACTGATATTCACGTCTCATTTACTCCACGAGTTTATGACGAAAGTCTTCAAAGCGTGATCATAAAAGATAAAAAGTGAACAGGAAAAGGTATTACAACATTCCATATTCTGTATTACATACAGTACAGAAATAAATGGTAAACAGCCTTGTAATTTTATTCATTTGATTCTTGATCCTACACTTTGAGGACCTTTCTACTAGATTTAGATTTTTCAAGTATTTTACAAACACATGAATCATAGGTACAACTTGAAAAGTCATGTCGTTGCTGCACAGATACAGAGACAGACTCCTGACTTTTGCCCTTGCACAACATACCATTTACTTTCTTTAGGCACTAGATACAAAATACAAAAGTAGGGAATTTGGAGAACGTTAGCCTTTGTGATACAGGATACAGGTGTGGAGGAAATTCTCCTCATAAGAGTCTATAAATATACCCATAGGATTCGACACAGTAAAATTTTACCGATGAGTAAAACAGTTTTTGGGCTTTGAAAATCCAAAGTTTATCTGTGTTGAATATATTATGGTTTGTCATTTTGCCGTTTGTCTAATAATTCGGGGTGAGCCACTTCATGTGCACACTTTGCAATGTACAAGCTTCTTGTTAAATGTGATGTATAGGGACGCATCACATTCGTGACGGGGACAAAGAAATCCGATTTCATTTTCATTTTCCATTTCTTCATAATCAATAATTCATACATAATTTCATTCCTCTACTTCATACTTATTACTTACTACTTAATACACAATACACATGTCCCACCTATATTCTATCGTAGATGGATTGTGTATTTCTTTTTCTGCACTGAATTGAACATTGAACTGAACTGGATTTACGATTTACTTAAAAAGCTTTTTGAGTCTCAAGTTTCAAGTCTCAAGTGAAAGGTTTCAAATGAGTGAATGATGGAATTTCTATTGAAATACTTGTGCCTTTTCTACGTACTTTGTACTCTGTGTGAAGCATAATGAAATTTGTCCAAGTAGTTGATCTTCAATCAACATATTAAAGTTATCTAGACTCTAGATTCTCTACAATTTCTTTATCAAGTTGCACTTTGAATAGTAAAGAACTTTTCAATATCTAAGGAGCTTATTACACTTTACATGATTAGTTGTAGTTGAATCGAGAATCGAGGATCGAGAATCAAACAGTGTACCTTGTATTCAAGGGAAGTTATTTCAATTATCATCAATGAAAAGTTTCTTTCACCTTTGTATAAAATATAAAACAGGTAATATTGTGCAAAAAATTTAGTAGATACACACACTTTAGTGCTATATTTACTACACGTATTGACAAGGAATTTGGATGGTTAGTGTACAGTGTACACGTAATATTATGCATGCTAGATTATAGCCCTATAAAAAGCGAAAAGCAAATAAATGTGCAGCATAATATAGTGTATAGAGTATTGCATGCTGCACGCGTCATGCGTCATGTGCGTCGTAAATATTAAAATTAGACTGCCGTTTGAATGACCAAATCTTTCAAGACATTCACCATTCACCATTACGTTCCCATTGTGTACTCGTTTTAAAATATAAAATACCAACAAATGTTCATTCAGTATTCAGTCTATGGTTATGTTCACGAAATGGTTCCAACCGTATTATTTATGCTACTAGGTTATATTGATACAAATGTATGACATACATATTTACCATGTTTTATGTTTTATGTCATATACATGAGACATTTCTCACAAAGGATGTGTGTCGCGTTTGAAGAAGTAATACGAAATACGGACTATAGAATATAAATTGATGCATGTTGGTTGTTGACTTGTACATCACATCTACAATTCTACAGTATATTCTCTATTCATTACGGATGCGAAAGTGAACCATGAACAATGACAAATGACAACATTTGGATAGAAGGATAAATTATGATGACTGTTGTTGGTGTACAAAATTAGTGTAATTTTGCAGATTTTCAATCTGCCTTTTTATCTTTCAAAATTGGAAGGAATTTCTTGTGACTTTTCACAATCGGTTCATATGAGGTAAATGTATGTAACTAGATCATTCTCGTACCTCTTACAGCACCACGACATTAAATCATTATAATAATTTAGAATGTTGGTATGTAGAATGTAGAGCCGAGTCATAGAAATGCAAATGAGTGGGAGGGAGAAAAATATCAACTGAAATCGTAAGGAGTAAAGAGTAAGGACGTTATTCATCTTTACGTTTCTGCATAAACATAATAGTAAAAGCTCCAATTTGTTTAAACATTCAGTACTCTTACTATTACTATTAACAAAGTCTTTTAGTAGTAGTAGGGAGAGAGCGCTTCTTGGAGATAGATAGATAGGTATTTCTTCCTCCACTCAAAATACTTCATTAGTTATTCCACAAATATTTATGAGACGTAATTGCATCATTTTGGAATAATTCATCAAAATTTAGTCAAGTCAAGTCAAGTCAATTCAGCAGAACAGAACATTTTAGGCATGTTGTCATCTTCCCCCTCTCTGTCTACAATCTAAAATCTAGATGGATATCACAATAGTAAACAAGACGCTTTATGCGTCTAATCTTAATTTATGCAGGTTCATATTATCATCCTTTGGCCTTCATCACATATCTCACTCGTCTTGTTATTTCAAATTTTTGAAATTGAAATTTGTTTGAGGAACATCAAAGTTTATGAATTATCTAAAGATTCTCAAGTCGAGATTCTAGTGTAAATACATGATGCATATTTTATGTTTTACTTTCTTTGTAACCTGAAAATTGTAAGAAAAGCATCAAAAATCAAAAGTCAAAAGTTTCTTAGAAATTACAGGAAAGTACGGTGGTTGCCTAAACGAATTAAATTAAAAACCGCATAACGCATAATGTATAAAGTGTAAAATGAAATACAGGAAACATGAATTTTTACGAGTTTCTCTTTCTGCATTGACGCAAGTTGTGAGTTGTGAGTTGACAAATACTCATAAAGGTACAAATCATAGTATTGTATAACATTAAGTTCCAATGCAGACTTTTGAGAAGGAGGGCAAATGGTAAATGCTACAAGTTAGGAGTTAGGAATCAAGAAGTAAACTAAACTAGAATTTCTTGCTCATTCCAATACTCTGGAAATCTGGAACCCAAGAGTAGAATAAAATCTGATTACTTGGCTTAGTCTTTGGTCGTTGTCTATAAGGTTTAATGTTGTTCATCTTCGTATAGGTATGAAGTACAAAAATAAAAATGGCTGGAAATTTTTTTGGCTTAGTTTTTATACTTGTCTTGTAAGAGTATAGAGTACTAAATAAGTAAGTATTTACTGGTCGTAGAGAATCACAGGTAGCAGATTTCCGAGGAAGAAAAGGGAAACAAGTATAATTAAGTAGAATGCTTTTTCATTGTGCTATGAGACAAAAGGAATTCCTGACTTGTGTCCTGTATTTCATGTTCATGAGGCTGGATTACTGTACACTGTAAACATCTGCTTCCTTGTGTTCGGCTCTTGGTAGGAAATTAAATAGAGACGGGAAAAAATTGATGGCTTCTAGAGGTCGGATACACATATGTACAATATTTTTTTTTATTACATTATATAAACAGGGTATGTTCGGAGAGAACCTGTACTGAATACTTATATATGCAATAGGTTTTCACTTGGTTTTTATTATCCATGGAATTTTTCCTTCCCTCTTCATCTGCTTCAATCTGTTGTTGGCTTATGTCAGTTGGAGTCAGGAGTCAAAATAATTTACTAGCGTATTGACTAGGTGACGACGGGTTCATGACACAATCGTCTGGTTATGCTGGAACCTTTGTAGTCTACTTAAGTATAGATATGCTTTAGATTTAGCCTTTCATAAACCTTTCTCTGCTTTTTCTGCTTTCTCTACTCCTTTTCCTAGATACTTTTTTCTTTTGGTCCAATTTCCTCTAGAAATTAACACAGAATGTTGTACATTATTATTTTCAATTTATTTCAGGTGTATCTATGTCTCTATCTGTATTTTGTGTACAGCAAAGATATTTTTCTATTATATTGCAATGTACACTGTACTCACTCATGTCACTGCACACTGCATTCTGAACTCTGAACTAAAGTAAAAGTAACTCTGCTTTTTTATGTTATGATTCTGATTCTCATATTTTGTTTCTTTGTTGGAATTCCCTACAGAATACAGACGTCGGCGATGATTTTTTTTTCTCCCATTCGCAACTTGTTTTCTTCTTTTGGTTTGACGATTCGGTTGACCAACGCTCCCATCATCCACCACCAACCAAACAACCACCATCTCTTCACAATTCAAAATAAGAAAGAAAGAAAAGAAACCACAGAAGAAAAATCTTGGATTTTGTTGGATTTGAATTTCCTCGTCTCTCAACCTCAATGTTGCTTCTTTTCATACTACCGAAGACTATGATTTTCATTTGATTTCCTTTTCACAGCAACATTTCGTCACTGAAAATAAAAAAAAGGTGTGTACCTGAAAGCTGAAACCCGAAACCCGAGTCAACCCTTGTGGTACTTTACAAACAACTCCAACTTAGAAGACATAATATATACATGACACACACAAGTCTGCACAATCTAATAGGATATTTTACACAAGCATTTATATGCACAAATGCATATTGGGGGTGTATATATCTGTACCTTTATCTATATCGTCATCGGTATCATATAACCAGAGACAAGAATGTATTACGTATTACCATGAAACATGAAAGTCAAAGTCAAAAAAGAAAGTAAACCCTTATGAATTATATCAAATTTCCTTTGCCACTTATCGTACCTTTATACGTTGTTTGTGGATATGTTATTTAGTCTCAATCCGAACACCTACACAAGTATTGAGGTCATATTTCATGATGATGAAAAACAACACGCTCAGTTACATTTATAAACACGCGTTTTGTATGAAGAATAACAACAACTAAAACAAACCAAAACAAAAAGAAAGCCCTTTCGTTGTCTCACTCAGGATTATCTGGGATGCGTATGATTCAAAACTGCTGTAGATATATTTAATATTATCTCTTCAAAAATAAAGTAATATTGATATTTTTCTTACCATCTATAAATTCTGTACTCTATAGGGGATGTTTACATAAAATACAAGTACTAAAAATAAAGACAAAATATAATTTTAATACGATGTTGCACTTGTGCTCATTAATCGTTTATCGTTTATCCCCTACAATAAGTAAGACTAAATGTAAATTGTAAATTCTGAACTGGATACGATAGAAAAGATAAAGGTAAAAGTATTTGTGTCGATTGTTTACTTTAGTAATGTACCAACAAGGAAAAAAACAAAACAAATGTTCTGTACTGTCAAACACGAATAACATCGTGTATTATTATATGTTAATATTCCGGTGACCTCAGACTCTCTACCTGTATTTTGTGTGAGTTTAATATTATAAAAATTAAAAATGTATTATCTATAGTACTATGTGTATACTGTCTCAGTTATATTATTGTTACTGATCATATTGGTTAAATACAACTTCTGTACTCTGGTATCTGGTATGCAACAAACAAATGGATGCACGTGAGGTTTGACTCAAAAATTAACATCTTTGTGAAAAATGTGTTTCTGTGAACATGTCTTGCCGAAAGTATTTTATAAATCTGAAATAAACCAAAAAAAAAAAAATTTTTTTTTGACGCTAGTATTTCAAAAATCCGAATTTCATAATTGTATAGAAAATTTTCACGTGCATCCACCTATAAATAATACGGTTGCTGCAAAAACTGATTGTTTTTAGACTAGGACATAAAATTATTCATTCCAAATTTGTCTTTAACCGCACTTGAAATTTTGTGACACATTTTTTTGGTTTTTACTTTGAAATTATTATTATGAGATTTAATATTACGTTTCTCTTTGATGTAATGCTATCCCATCAGGTTTCATTTCTCTACATGCTACAAGGTCTTATAATTTCATTTATGTGTAGAATGTAGATTCTGTAGTACTGAGTAATATTTTGTAATTTCTTTCGCTTCACTTTTGGAGAATACTTGCACATGTGTATCAGTATTATGAATGCCTCGAGTATTATACATATATTATATTATCATTGCTACATTTTTTACAAAATATTTACGTAGAGCAAATTAATTAACAAATTTTCCGTTGTGATGTTTAAAAATCTCATAAATGAGTACACATGGAATATTTATATGTTCGTATATAATGTAACAACATCATACTAAAATATAATTACTGTTCACTATGTTACAATAGTTTATCAGTGATCAGTAAGTAAGCAGTAAAACTAAGTATAATCATTAATCATGTAGTCAGGAAATGTTCATTACATATATGATTCGTGAATGACATTCAGTGAATGTGTGTAAAATATATAACTGTGGATTCTGCATTTTGAGATTTGACAACAATAACAAAATCAACAGCAATCCTCCTTTCAGTATAGTAATAATGTCATTTAAATATCAAACTCTGATTATATCCATATAACTGTACTGTTACATTATACATTTTACATTTACTTACGTAATTCCTATTTAGTAGGTGTTTACATACAAAATACATTAGTTTCAACATATGTATGTATGTATGATTTATGTACCTGCAACATGGTATAAAAAAAATAAACAAGCATAAATTACAAATAAATAAAAATATATTTTACAAAATATGTGTGCATAAAAACTAATTATTTTCATGCAGTCTATATTATATATATATATACATATTACAATTAATAATGAAAGTGTAAAACATCTTGGAACTTGGATGCATGTACAATGTACAAATCTATATAAGCTATACATAGTTTATGTAAATTTCATTTCACATTCTGTATCAACATGCAATACATATATATATATATATATGTTATGTATATATTCTCTTTTGAGCTCTAGAAAAATGCTATTTTAATGTAACTTTCTGCACGTGATATTCTATATTAGAAGCATATACGTAATATATGCATATAAATTTGAAGGGCTGACAGGTATACATTAAACTATACTATAATAGTGTAATACATATTATGTACATTTAATTACATACACATCTACCAATTGAAACTGGAAATAGAAAACATAAAACACTCTAACATCATGAAATTCAATGTTCTATAATAATATAATATCGTGTCATAAAATATTATAGTGTAAAAATGTTATACCGTACAAAAAACTATAAAAAAGAGTATACGCATGCACAAATATAATATATAATATATATATATATCTTAGAATACTGATATTGTTATGTAATACTATAATGACTATAATAATAACAATCAGGATTCATATTATCCGAAAAAAAAACAACCAAAAACATGATACATATAAAATAGTGTGTAATCTATAGTGTACAAACTTATGATATAAAATATCTTTGAAAATTTGTGTAATTTAAATTTTCTTCAAAGTTTGAAATTAATAAATTCGGTATGTATATTTTCTTTTGCAACTTCATTTGTTCTCGATTCCTTTGTTTTTTCACTTTTCATAGTCATAAGCTGGTGATGCGACATGCATCATGGCGTGATTTTTTTTTTATAGAAAATGGACAAAACAGCCAATTTTAAGATTAACTAGATACTCTGTGTAGTAACTGCAAAGTTGGACGGTAAGTCAATATAAAGGGAAAGTATTATTCTTTCTTTCCTTTTCGCATCTCCGTGTAACAAATATGGACGGAGAAAGTTGAGAAAGCCAAATACTTACACACACACACATGTAGAGTGAAAGTACTGAAAGTACTGCAAAATCCACCCAAGGCAAATCGGCAATTTTACACCAGAATCAATTTGTATACCATTTTAGTCTAAACTGAAATGCTGCACAGTGTGTATATATGCATATGTTATATAAAACTGGAACATGGCACAAACGGACATTCCTGTCTACATTCTACATTATATTCGCAATTTTACAATCCGAATATTTTGACACGCTTGAAACTCGTAATGAAAGTTAGCAAGAAAGGAAATGAAACAATGTAATGAGCAAAACTAGAAAAGAAATTTCAATATGCTCAACATATTAAGTATTATGAATTATGATGCTATATTATACAATACCAAATTATTGTTTTTAAATTCTCAATGATATATATATATTATTTATTCCCCTCTCTTTTACTGTATTATATTTATTTAGGGGGTTGCAAGTAATAATAAATGCGAATTAATTTATTACTGGTTGTTTTGTTTTAAATATATAGATATAATAGTTGAATATGACATAATATAATAATATATAATTTTATACATTTCATTATTATATTATTTGTAAGTATGTATGTATGTGAACTTTTTTATCATATCACTGGTGTATTTTTTTTTAGTTACCACATACAAAACATCTTTATACATGAGACAACGATATAATAATAAGAGTTATTATTTTAATACTATATAATAATATATATATATGTAATAATTTAATAAATTATTGTTGTGTACTGTCCTTTCGTAAGTTACTCGGGGGTTTCTTTGAAAAAATTCATCCATTCTACCTTGTATGTTTTCAATAGATATCTCTAAATAATTAAAAACTACTATTTAAAGACATGATTATTGTTATTAAAATTTGTTATTATTTAGTTTTTAGATTGGCTGAGTATGTTGTGTATGTTGTATATGACACCATTTTCATTCCTTGGTACAGACTTTTGTCTTTCAACGTGTATTTTGTGTGATACAATATTATATATATAATATTTCTTATAGTACATAGTATTATAAGTAATATATTGTTCCAGCACAAAAATTTTAGCCCTTTTTTGTTGTGTGTGTATATGTGTATATATAACAATAATATATATTGTGTATAATATTATGAAATGTTATTACTTTCTTTTAGCTTAAAAACTATAATACACTTTATTTCTAGTCTTCTATAATATAATATAATTTTGATTACATCATATATTTTTTTTTACACTCGTGGTTAAAATTTGCAGGTTTTAAAAACAGAGAGAAACACCAACTTAAGCGTTTGTGTATACTGAAAAACTGTACACTATATAATATGACTTGTGATAATGACAAGGACGTTTTCAGCAGCACAAAATGTTCCCTTGCTTCATTATGTTTTGATAAATAACTACTTTTTAGAAGTTATAAATCAATACTTGGAATCACCTAAACAAACTAGAATAAATATGGCATGTGGGTTTTTTTTCTTTATGGCTTATAAAGTATAAAGTATTTCACACACCATAGAACCATATACTTTTCTTTTGGATTTAAATAACTTTCTTGTAGTATGTATAGTGCATCGTTATATTATTGTAAAATAGGAATAGAATAGAAATAAGTCGTGACATTTTTTTTGAAGCAGTATAAAAAAAACATAGTGCAATGTACATCTATGCAAAAAACATTAAGAAGTACTTGCACAGTTACATATAGTGTAATAATATTACAGTATTTTATACAGAATAGTTTTTTACGTTGAAAATTATAATATCAATGAAGAATATCTCATTTCTAACAATACTACAACTGAATGCATCAAAAAAAAGTTGTGAAAGGTTTTGTGAAATTATTATATATAATCATGTTCTATATTATTATTGGTACTTGTAAAATGAATGTTAAAACTCCTGTTTTCATACAGATAACAATGGTAAATACTTTCTTCTAGAGAGTTGAAATTTTGATAGTAATAAAATGAAAAATGAACATAAAGTTCATAAGTATAAATGTATATAGACACCAACAAAGGTACAAGAGAGAAAAAACCTATCCATAAAATATATTATAGTGTAAAAAAATGAGTGTGTACAAGAATACATAAACTATACCATTATAGTTTATGTTTAAGTTTTGTCTATACAACTATCGGGTATTAAAAAAATAAAATAAATTGCACACACAAACACGCACACACACCCGCTTTGCTAACCAAAAAGTACATTATTTAACAATGATGATAAACTATATAAGTCATGAACAAATAATCAACATAACCGGATATTAAGGATATAACCAAATTGTAAGATATTAAGTTCATAAAGTATAATAAGTATATTATTAAACATCATGAATCATGATGTATACAATAATACATGTATAAAAGAGCATTTATTTAGTATACAATATATACTCACATGCTTCTATATGTTATTTTCCGTTTAAAATCAAATAACTATACATTAGAGAGATGTAACACACCAAAAAAAAGTAACATGACCAGAACGACATATTTGAACGACAGTATGATTGTTTATATTATAAAACAACAAAAACAATAGTTCGTAGCACATGGATTTATTTTTCAAAAACCTATAACACACCCTATACATGCATACTGTCAGAACAATATAATATAATATGATGATATTATACTACACACTTTTCATAAAAGAAAGATACTCCATGTAACGTAAACATATATTATGAAATGTGTATTACGTAGCATAAAATGTGAGCACTGTCTCATATCTATACATAGATATAAATATATTATATATATATTACATATAACTCATACCCTGAAAGTGAAAAGTTGAATTGAAGAGTTTTTGCTACAGTATATATTAATAATAATTATTATTATTTCCTTGAAAACATTCTGTATTAATTGTAGCGTTTACGAAATTTCCAAAGCTATATTAAAATGATTAGTTTTATGATTTCTAATCGACTTGTGTTGGTATCCGACACCACAAAGTATATGACTAAATATATTCCTCGGGATCTACAATACTAATAATTGAAGTAAAATTGTAGCTATACATGCACATACTACGAGTTGTGTAATGATGTTTACATTTTCAGCAAGTAAACTAATAAACGCGAGGTAAAAGTTAGTTTTAGTTAAATGTTATCTAACTCTCCTTAAATTAATTATGCGGTTATACTACAAAGTACAAATTATATATATTTCACAACGATAATATTTACATACTGGGTATAATTCACCTTTCTTTCTTGTTTCTTGGCATAAAACTAAAGCATTCTGAGTTACAGGTACATAAAAGGTTTTTTCTTCTTTTTCTAATATTTCTATTATATACATTAAGGGAGATCCCTATGTACCTTTTTTCAGTTTTTATAAGGGAAAATAATAAAATATAAAACAAATTATAATAAGGAATAATAAAGAACAAATGAAAATACTGAAATCAAATTGGCACTTTTCACAATATGAAAAATCTGATATTTCATTCTTACACCCTATAATAATATATAGACTTGTGGTTTTTTTAATTGGTTAAAATATGTACAGGGTAACATCTACAATAATATATATATATATATATATATATATATATATATTTAAATAAAAATAATGCCAGCACAATTTTTTAATGTGTCTTTAGAGAGAGAGAAATGAGGAAATACTCCTTCATATTCTTATAACGGTTATCTCGGTCTTGGCTATATGGGTCCACAACCTTCAATGAATAACTCGTGTTTGAGAATCTGATAATAATAATAATATAATAAACTGACTACATTTTTATTTTTAGTTATATTATATATACTATATAATAATATAGTTTTATTTTTTAAAGGATGTAGATGCAATATATTACGTCATCATATTTTTTTTTCTCAGAACTAATATGTTTTTCTTTATCGAGTTCAATTTTCATATTATGTCAGTTTGAGTTTTTTTTTCAAACTTTTGAAAGAAGAAGAAGAAGAAGTATACCTGTACAATTATTTAGTTATTTAGATAAATTATTCTGTTATTATTTGTTGTTTGTATACTCGCAGTGTTTGTTGACTAATAAATATAACTGTATATAGTGTGTAATATATATATATATATACATATATATGAAGTAGCAATACAATACAATATCTGTATATATAGATCTGTATGACTTAAATATATATACATATATATATATTGTATCTAATTTATATATGTATATGCTTGGTAATTTTATGTACACGATGGCTGAAGTATAATAGTTTCTTAATTTTGTTACTTTTTGAGGAATTACAATTACCGATAAATAATTGCTGTATAATGAGCCTCTCTAATGTCAGGAGATTTATCAATTGAATTGACCAAGTGGTAAAAGTTTGGCCATCCTTAAAGTCATTCCTAGAAGAAATGTCCATAGTTGTCGTGCGGTTGTAGACCTGAACATTAATGTTCTCCAAGCCAAAAGTATTAAAAAGAATTGGGTGATTTTATGTACCCAGTACATCCTGTTTAGCAACAAACAAACAAAAAAAAAAAAACATAACATGTATAGTAGTCATGAAATTCACCATCCATTTTAGATTTTAGATCCAAAATAAAACATTGACATTATCTTATTATCTATAATATTCAAGAACTATATAAATAATGCAAAAAATAAAATGAATAAATTGAAATATTTTAAACATACTTTCTCATGTGTTTCCGTTGATTTGACATAGTTGATGGATCTTGCTTCATGACATATCGTCGTAAACCCATACAATATTCTCCAATATATTTTGGCCAGAATACTTCCTTAACGTTCACTGAAAACATTTTTTGATCCACGGGTGACATTTTTTCATATAAATCCATCATATTATCGCTGACGAATTTCCATTCATGTGTTGTAAAGAATTCAAGGGAAGTAACTGCTTTATTAATTTTATGGTACATTCGAAGCATTCTATAATGTAAAAAAAATCCAATAATAAATAATTATGTTAGATACCAACATTTAAAATATCTTCCTAAAGTAATAAGTTGGTAATGTCCTGTGTTGGAAATGCATCTCCTTTTAAACTACTAATCGCAGAACAAAGTGGAATGCATC
>JABASP010000632.1:0-45534 GCA_019776565.1 Sminthurinus signatus
GTGAAAAGGAAATTGAAGTGGATTGAGGATCGGATTCCGCTCATATTAGGTACCATAACAGCAATCACAACCAAAACACTCAAAATGAAACTATGGATTGCGAATTCAAGTATAAAATTTAATGTTGATTTGGAGAGTTTTACACACGTGCTTTGTGTGTATATGTATATTACATGATGAGTTCTGAGATGTATGTAAAGAGTCATGAGTAGACGTATGGTCATTTTGTTATGTTTTCTACGGCATAAGAATTTCCTCACACTTTCATACAAAATATAAAAAATGGAGGATTTTAAATATTCAGTAGTCAAGGTGATGAAATGTATCTATTTTATACATTCGAGTAATTCTATTCCGTGTTCCTTATTCTGTTTACATAATCCATAAAAAGTAGTACACACTCCTGTTTTATGTGGTCATGGAGAAAAACACTGAAGTTTCTTTCTTTCATTTTCTTTGCAGCCAGAGAAATTTTCAGATCGTACAAAGTCTGACACAGAACACAAAAAAAAAGACAACAGGAAACACCGTTTTGAAGTTACGTGGAAAAATCTTGACTCTTGAGTCTATCAATTTTTGTTTCATATTTTTATTCTTATTCTTATTTTTTTGTTTTTGGTGTTTGATGCATGAAAATTGTAATGCAAGCGATACATTTTAATAAGCGTGAACATATGAAAAAAAGGATATGAATAATGAGGAATATATGATCTTCTGTCATCGTTTTTCCATCTCCCTTTTTCATCTTTGATATTTTTATGCAAATATTTTGCAAATTTGATTATTTAGAATAGAATCAATGTATAAAATGAAAGGAATGAAATGAAATATTAACAAAAACATGTAGAATTTTGTATATTGAATGTCATAGGACATGATGAAAAATCAAAGAAATGACCAAATATAATTTATACTGAATGAAAGTATACAAATGTACCAACCCTGGCCCAGAGTTCCAAAATCCATTAAACTATCCATTGTTTATATTTAAAGAGAGTATGTGACGAGACTTTCTTAAAAAATTATCATCTACAAGTCTATCAGATTGTCTGACCCGGTAACAAGTGTATAGTTTATTGTGGTGTTTACTTTTTGCCTTTATTTTTTGGGATTGAGAGATGCAACAGTTGAGCCTTCATTCAAAGAGAATTTGGAGTTCAGAGGAATGTCAGTAATGAAATCTTTTGTGTAGTTTGTGTGTTGAGTAGAGAGGTATGAAATGAGGCTTATAAAATGTATGTACTTTTTGTGTGGGTGGTAAGCGACTTGGAAGGCAGGACCGTGAGTGGATGTAGATTTTAAAAATCTAATATTATTATATTGGAACCGTCCCATCCTTTTCAATGCCTCCGTCCTCCATCTATATTCTCTTATACTGTCCAATATTATATGGTCTTGTTATATATAATAAAACAGCATGAGTGTTGGAGCTTGTCGGTGTTCTTTTTACTAGTTTTTGTATTTTGTATCATTTTATGACAGAAGTAAGACTTTGACATTTGATGATGGGTTATGTATTTTCCATCTTTCCATAATATTTTTCAAGTTTTCTACTTACTCAATTCTCTTGTCTCAAGTGGATGGGTCAGAAGGACATAATAGCGTACAGAATTTCAAGTGAAACTAAATAAAAGTTTGCTTCTTTTTCTTTATGTATACTGTATATTATATCTTAGAAGATTGTTTTGGGAAAATGTAATGAACATATATTATACACATTATATCATTCTTTCATCTTGTCTATGTACACGGGCACAAAGTACAAACACTGTCGACATTTTTTTGGCCGAGGATTTTATAATCTGTGGCTGAGAACTCGTATAAATATACATGAAAATGTCTTCAGTCTGAGTCTATAGTTTGTAATGAGGTATAAAATTTAACAATGCATTCTGTCAATTTCTCTCGTTAAACATTAGATGTATGGACACATAAAGTTTATGAATTCAAAATACAGTGTCTAAAATATATATGAGATGATAAAATTTCATATTTCCGTGGATTTGCCAATTTTACTATGGTTTCATGGTCATGATACTCTTGACATTTTGGTTTCATGTTCTTATAGTAACGTAATTTATAGGACAAAATAGATTTCAAACTATTATTTAAATTAGAATGAACTTGATGGAAAATTACACTAAGAACTTTTGGTCACAATAATGAAACATGCATATAAGCTCTTTTCATCGTTTCTTTTCCCATGCCTCAAACTGTAAAAAGTGTACACATTACATGTTTCAATATCAACTTATGCATGGGGAAAAACGATAATCACAGATTGAACTGAATCCAGTCTCAATTCTATGTACCAGCCTTTGATATTTTCCCATTCCATTACAATGGGAATTACAGTATACATTTCTTTTTAAGCTTACTGATCGTGAATTGTTTCGTTTATGTATTCATATGTTTTCATTCTATTCAAATTTATACATTTATTACTGTTTATCATTTTGCTTCCTACTGATTCTTGAAATTTGAAAACAAGTCCACGTTTCACATCTATTCGCTAGAAACTAAACGTATCAATTTTTTTCGGGACTGTGGAATTGAGCACACGAGTCAGAGTGGATACTTTGTCTACTATTGACTATTTATGGTAAAAATAAATAATATTGTGTGTATATGATTATGGATCGACAAATAATAATGATTATATATATATCTATAGCTATTAATTGGGCGATTCATTTTACATTGTACGTCACGAGACCTGAGGAGTTGTTTGTGTTTAGGTAGGTAAAAAAAATGTTTAGAATATTGATTGCAACTGTGAAATCCTACCAAAAACGAATTTGGTTACAAGTTCCTGTAATATTTTAATCGATACAGATAAATTATTTTCGTATCATGTTAGACTTTTAAGTTTCTTTTAAAATTGCCAATTTTATTTTACGTATAATTTGAGCAAGTATATAGTATAATCAATGAATTGAATTTAGACTTACACGTAAATCCTATGAAATTCAGTGTACATATTATGTATACTCAATTTACCATTACATAATGCATGGTATAATATGTATCGAGGAATTTACTGAGTCGGGAAAATTAGTATAGGATCCATAAAAGATGTAAGAGTTTTAGATTCGATGATTTATTATATTATATACTATATTGAAATTCAATATTCTACCGTCTGGATAATTTTTCATTTGGTTATGAGAAGTCATAGTTCATTTAATATATGGTTTTATATATCCTCAATCCATTGGCTATGAATCTCAAAAATTAGCTTTATAGACAAACAAAAACATCCATTATTGTTATATGTATATTCAATATCAATTTGAAAATTGAGAACGTATCGTATACATTTCATATTTAAATAATGATAATAATAACAATAATATCAATATCCAGTATGATAGTCCATATGGAAAGTATTTATTATGTGTAAAATTCATGACTTTTTGATTAGGTAGTTTGAGATGACATATGCAGTTTCATTACAAAGGCTAAATGTGTGTAGCATTATAGCAATAAAAAACAAATTTGCCACTTGACACATTTCAATATAATCCTGTTAAATAGCTCATGAAAAGAATATAAACTACTTGACTCATTAAAAAGCTTTAATAATATTATATTAAATTTACAAGTAGTGTATCTACTACAGAGGAGGAAAGTCAAAGAGATTCTGTTGGGCTTTCATGTTTATTGTTGTGAAATTTCGAATTCAAATAAGTATAATATGTTGTCTTTTTTCTATGAATTTTAATGATTATAATAGTTTTTGAATCTAACCAGGTTTGACAATTGGTACAAAATGTTAATAAACGTCATAATAAAATTTTTGTAGTATAATCCATAAGAAAAATAAATAAAATAAAAATAAAACTGTGATTATTTACTATAATATGATATATACTGAATCTGATTTTCTATACATTTGAAATCAGTCAATATTTTGTAGCATACATTTTAATAATAATAATATGACAATTGAAAATCCTTCGCTATACGTATTATATTATATGTGAACCTCAATAAAATTTACATTGAACCCATGACATAGAAATTCGAGTTGTGTATAAAGTTCTAAAAGTATTCTTTGTTCTTTTTGATATTTGATGTCAATTTTGTCCACATATTGTCAATGGCAACGCATACTATATAAACAAGAGTAGCTATTAAACATCACTGTAGTCAAATGTGTTATAAAATATCAAAAACTTGTCTGGTATTTTCTTTCACTCTGCACGAGTTTGACAACAAAGGAACAAGTCGTATGTATATATATACATACTGGAGAAAACATAGTACGTACACATGTGTATATAGGTATGTGTGTTTCCAACAAAAAAGAAGGAGAGAAGAGCTGACGCATGTAGCTTTGTGCAATAAACAATGTTGTATTTCTATATGAACATGTCTCAGGTTTCTCAAAATACATTGAAAACATATGAGAAAATCCAATTCAGCAAAATGTATATATGCACAGTATAGAAATGTTTTGGAAACTTTGTAGTATTTAGAAACAAAACTCAACTGTGACAATAATGATAATAACAATAATAATAATGAGAAGCAGTGTGTATATAGAAATATATGTATATACATAAAATTAGTCATGCTGTATAAGAAAGAGACTCTTAAAAAGGAATAAACCTATGTCCAAATATAACATAGACAACTACTCGTTCATAAACACTCTTTTCATTTACAAGTCATATAACATCAAAAGGAAGCTTTCATTCTACACAGAATCCAAACTAAATCACATAAAATAAAGGAAAATAGACTGTATAGTGCAATAAAATGAGAAAGGCAATGGCTAATGTAAACTGCGGCAAAGGATATGTACATACGTACATATATGTATGTAAGTATATATGCAAGTCGAAGACCGAAAAAAAAGGACACAAATGGTGCATGGTCTAATAGAAAATGTAATGTATATAATAAATACAATATTATGTATCATACTACTTTACACTTACTTAACTTTTACTCATTTTTTTTTTAAAACAATCTTCAATTCTTTCATCTTTTTTTTTTGTTTATGTACATATGTAAAATGTGTAAAGACTAAAGTAGGTACAATATAAAATTGTCATATACACATATATATATATATATATATATATATAAGTCTATAGTGAAAACCTAAACTCTCTCATGTTATTTTTTTCCTTTATGCATTCAGTATACATTTTTATCTAAATGAAAGTAGTTACATTGTATATATAATACAATATACAAAATACTCTCTGTCTCGCTCTCTCTTGTTCCAGTTCCATCAGCTCACCATTCATAATGTATCTCCAGTCTTTCATTTGACTTTTGATTAGCCGTTTCTCAATCTATCTCTCTCTCTCTCTCTCTCTCAGCTATATACTATACGTATACTCCACACTCAGTGCAAATCAACATAAAAGTGTAAAAGTGAGAATTTTTCAGATTCTATATATTATTTCAGAAAAAACAAGAATGGAAATGGGATTTTGTTTTCCTAATTTTTCTCCTCCATCAATAAAAACATATAAACCATCAAAAACTGCACTTAAGATAGCAGAACGTTACAAAAAAACTCATAATGAATTATACAAGTCCAATCAAAATATGTTTGATGAGATTGACAAAAGTTCCGGAGAAAGTGACAAAACACAACAACAACAGCAACAACAACAACAAAAATCACGGAAATCGAGTTCAAGGCGACCAATGCCTAAACCAAGATTGAATAGTCAAGTAGAAGTTTCAGATGAAGAATTCTTTTCAAAGTTTGATAAAATCTCAATCAACAAGCCAAAAATTCCAGCATATGAGAATACAGGAAAAAACGAGCAAGATTGTAAAACAAAATTACATGCCAGTTCAAATTCCAACAGAGTAAGTTTGGAAAATTATAGTGAAGTGTTTGATTCACAAAAAGTGAGCAGTGTTGAATACACAAAAGTGGAAAATCAAAATAATCTTAATCAAGTTAAAAGAGAAAGTTTCCTTGTGCCAGCTAAGCCGGTCCGCTTTGTCAATTATTATAAGATCCAATCTCAATCATCATCATCATCATCATCAAATGTAAACATTAAATAAATAAATAATAAAATATACATGTACATGACCTATTTTATATGTATAATGTGTACATCATGGACTCATGATCTCTATTTTCTTTTATTTTCTTATTGTGTACAGAATAAAGACTATGGCGTATTTATCACAACATGGGGATTTGTTTCAAATTTAGAGAATCTCAATCCATTAAGTCTTCCAGTTGAAGTCAAAAACGGAGATGCCAGCTGTAAAAACGGGGACTTACACACGATAGATATTTTCATCCAATTTTTGGACCCTCTGATCTTTTTATTTGATCTGGATGATAGCGGGCGGAGAAAACAGCTACCGCTATTGAATCAAGTATTTTCTACCATTATCCATCGACATGAATTTTTTGGAGCATTGGAATGTGAACCAAATCAAATTCAAGATACATTGAATATGATCTACAAAAAGATTTCTGTTTCACATTTCGACTACGAATTTGAGAGAACATTCGGTGCAATATTTGTTCATTTATACTCTATTTTATTAACTGTAATATATAATATATCACTATAATCATGATTTGAATTTTCTAAAGCTATTTTATTATGAAATGTAGTTTAATGGAAAATATTACTTTTTTAAAAATAACAGGGTGGCGACGAACGAAGGGGTATGGTAACGTTAGAATTCATCAAGTTTGCCCTAGAATCCGATGTCACATTACACATAAGTGTATTAAAAGGTATCCAATTGAATTCAAGAATAATCGTGATTACTCTTTGGGTAACACAATTGATCCAGATGAGACGGCTGTATGAGATATATTATATATTATTATACTTTTACTGCTACTACTACTACTTATACAAGTACATGGTATATTATTATTATAATATAAACACTCGAGGTCCTATAATATATTATACATTATAAGTTTATTGTCATTACGAGCTTGACTTTTGACTGGGTGTCTATGTACATAATATATTTCACTATTTAATTTATAAAATAATGTGTTACATTCTTTTTCTCAATCTTTTAATATATTATAATATTCTTATCATGATTATAGGCGGATATGTAACAACTAGTAATTATATCTATTTTGCTATTCATCATTCTTGTATATGAATACTATATAATTATTACTTGTAATATTTTACTTTATAATGCAAAGAACAGGAAAACAATGAAAAAAATTACATTTCATTAGTGTCAGTTTGTTTACATGTATATATTATGATTTCTTTGTAATATTTATATTGGATGTTGAGAAGTTGGAATAACTAGTAAAATATGGATATGTACCATATTTAACAAACGTAAGTCATTCTTCAATATTCAATATACAGATGTATATTTAAAAAAGAAACAGAAAGAAAAGATAAAAATAAGTAATTTTTGTAAATACTATATCTAATTCTCTACATTAAAGGTATTAGTTTCTGTTTTGACACAGATAACACTTTAAATGTGTACATTCTGCTATTTTTCTTTTATAATTTTTAAAGTGTGTGAACAATTAAATTACGAACAAGTATATTATAAAATACACATATATATATATAATTTATAGTTTTGTGGGGTCTAATACTTTATATATGTATACTTACATTTATGGGAAAACAATAATGTTTCATACATATTTACTTTACTATGTATCAATTTGGCTTTTCTTATTTATAATAATTAATTATTATTGTTATATAGTTGGAATTTTAAAAACAATTAATATAATGACTGTAAAAAAGGTAAATACACGTAAGGTAAAATTATAATATGGATTCTGAAAGGATTTAAATTTTTAGCCATACTTACTTAGTACATAATATTGTTACTATTTTTTTTTATCTTACGAACTTTTATAATCTAACTTAAAATTGAATAATAATATTATCGTTGCAGTAGTTTCATTTACTTGTCATTCCCCATAGATTGAGCTAAAAATTTGAAATTATTATTATTAATTAATTATTTGTACAATAATAATAATAAAAAAAAACACGAAAAGGAAAAGTAAATATATAATATATTATTCTAATGTTTTACATTGTCATGTAGGTAAAAAGTTGATGAACTGGATCATGTCAGGTCACCAAAATCTCACGTAACTGTAAAACAGAGTGTTGGTAAATTAAATAAAGATATAACT
Source organism: Sminthurinus signatus (assembly GCA_019776565.1). Lineage (NCBI taxonomy): Eukaryota > Metazoa > Arthropoda > Collembola > Symphypleona > Katiannidae > Sminthurinus > Sminthurinus signatus. The sequence goes on from JABASP010000632.1 coordinate 8,147, forward strand.
ATATGGTAAAAATATATATATATTTAAACTATGATTTACCAAAACGTACAGATTTTAACAAGGTATCTGTAGCCAATTTCTCATCATACAGTCTATCGATTCTGTATATGATATATACATTGTGTACACGTTCCTAAAATAATAATAATAATATCATAACATAATAGTTAATTTATTTTATGATTATAATCTGATAAATATGTAAGCGTAAAACTGTATGAATGGGTAGAATAGGGGAAAAAACCTTACTAAATTTGGACAATCATATTCAATATTTGTTGGTTCATCTCCAAATATTTCGATCAAAGAATTAATTACAAGTTTATGTTGATCCATTCCCAAACACTTCAAATTGTAATAGGTATTAAATATTTCACGAATTTTATCAACTGTCGTGGTATTTGGCACTTGAGCCATGACTTTTTTGGTGTTTAATATTACTATTGGTGTATTATTATTTGAGCTGTTGAAGCTGGAACGAAATGAGATATAGATTTAAATATGTATATGTGTATAATTTTTGAACTGGATTGAAAATTAAAAAGGGTAAATGTCATAAAAGGTATTTTGTAAAATTTACATTTACACTTTTACTGGTTATAATTTAATTATATTAAAGTATGTAAAAAAAGATGAATCAAATTCAATTGTCCATGCATTTGATGATTTTAAAAGAACTATATGAGGCAAGGATATTTGAATGTGATGAAAATTTGTTGATGTATATATGCATTAAAGAATTAGTAAAAATACATTACATCATTTTTATTAAACTTTTAGAATAATTAAGATATAATAATATGTATCATTTGTAAAGTTTCTTCCTTTTTTTGATATTTTTTTGGTATTGGTAATTGTATATTTATTATTATTATAATATATATTGGAATGTGTTGTAGAAATTCGAAAAAAAAATCCATAATATGTTCTCTATTTCTTTCTCATTGCAAAGTTTTTCATTATTGGCTGTAATAGATAAAATTCAATAATTAAGTATATGAGACGACTCAGAATAATAATAATAATAATAATAAAAAGAACGACGTGTAAAATATATTATGTATATACCTCGAATAATGATTATTCTGACATTTTTCATCCAAACCAGAATTATTAATTACCGACACAATTGACTTGAATTTTGTAGACATGTTATGTTCATTAACTTCATGATGGTTTAAATTGGTCTCATTATGAAATGATTGTGGACATAACATGCATTGAAATTCAGATTTCAAATGTGAGACGACGTGAGCATCCAAAACGCCTGTATAACAAAAAAAACATTATATTATATTATAGGGAAATTTGTCAAAATAAAAAAAAAACAAAAGCATAAAAAAATATAGATAAAGAATATAAATAATTATAATAAGTTACTTCTTCTTGTGAATGTCTTTGTACATCTTTTGCAAGTGTAGGGGCCTAAAAGATCAAAAATAATTGAAATAGTATGTTAACCGGGGATCATATTAACACATGAATAACATTAACACATAGATAATATGCATAATTGTAATTGTTAATTATTTTTTTATACGTTTTTCATCATGTTTGACAGTGTGTTCATCCAAGTGGAATATGTTTCCAAAATCCGCATCACAAAAATTACATACAAAAAATCCAGATTCTGGTACAACGGAAGATGATGAGGAGGAAGATGTAGTAGTAGCACTAGTAGTAATTCTAGTTGTATTAGCATTGGTAGATTGTAGACGGGTTAGTTTACACATGGGTTTTTTGTGTTCTAAATCCAAGTGCTGGCACATTTCAGCTAAAATATAAGTATTAATTATTTATTTCATTGTAATCAATCACATATTATCATAATTATTTTCATTGATATATGTAACAGGCTAAATTGGCATAGTTACCAGTTCTAGTAAAAGTTTTGCCATGGGCATGGCACGTAAACTTTGGGATCCTTTTTATTTTTAATGATATATTTAAAACTTTACTGGATGTATGAGAAGAAAAAGAATGAGAAGACGAAGACGAAGACGAAGACGAAGAAGAAGAAGAAGAAGAAGAAGAAGAAGAAGAAGTAGTGGTAGTATTATTATTATTATTATTATTATTATTAGAAACATAACTATCATCTCCATTTTCCGTGACTGTAAACGTTCTGTCGATACGACATAGTGGAAGTTCAATTAAAGATGTACTGTTCTCTTCCTCTTGTAGATTTGTTAATGTTGGATTTAAAATTGCCATCAGCTGAAATATTGTTATAAAATGAGGTCGAGTAAATGATCTACGTACTTTTATGATATATTACTTATGTATATATTATATGAAAATGTAATAAATAATGGAATGATAAATTACTAGATGACTTACAGTTTCAATCAAAATGTTTTCTGCGTTTTCAGTGTCATACATGTTAATTATCTTGTAACAACCATGTGCCACGCTAATTTTCTTCTTTATAACGAAAAAAAACAACAACAACAACATATAGTTAATAACCATCATTATTCATTTTAACTTGTAGTATATTATATAGTCATAACTTACAAGTTGGTTGTTCCCATCCCATATAGTTTTACTAGTATTCTCAAAAATTTTTGATAACTGTGAATAAAATATGATTATTTAGAAATTGTATATGATATGATATTTAATAATCTGGTATAAATATAAAATTAAATAAGATAAAAGTGGTTACATGGTTCGCGACGAGATGGATTTTATGGTTTTTTAGTCCCATAGACTGTAATTCATTGCTCACATCAACAACTTCCTTGATACTTGTCTAGAATAATTAAGAGCATATTGCACTTTAACATTAAAATCGTCTTCATATGTGTATAAATATATTATATATTTTATGACGATTATCTACATACAATAATATCTCTCAGAGACCACGTATTCATTTGATGTGAATCCATGCTTCGTTTTATTTTATTTTTACTTATTTTTAACAATAGTTTATATTATATTGTATAATATAATAATATAATATTTAATATTTTCACAAAACTACACTATAACTATAGTAGATTTCTAGACTGAGTATATTTAGTTTTTAATCATGACTTTATCGTTGCTGAATTTACACCTTTTTTTTGCAACGAAGGAAATTTTGCACTCACAAGTATAACTCGTTACTTTTAAATGTATAAACATGAGACTTTTGCCTGTATATATATTTAATCTATATAATATTATAACATGGAAAACTATACACGTCGCATATCATATGCAATATAATATATGTATGTTCATGATTATGATCATGTTTATAATTTGTTTTATAATAACAGGAAATCAAAATATGCTGCGAATTTGTGATATTATATTACTATTATTATAATATTTTTAATGTTTAATATTTACGCTTAATGATAATGATAATAAAGATATTTTATAATTTAAAGAATATTTTGGCTTGTGGTTGAACTCGTAATGGTTTTAAAAGTGGAGAATTATGAGGGTTGATTTTTATTTTCCGTCAATTTACACTTTTATTTATTAATATTAGTTTGCTACAGTGTTAATAACTTTTTGGTTATATCTGTATGTTTTTTTTTATTCTTTTAGAATGTTTGAGATTTGAGTCGCTTTAGATTTGAAATCATAATAAAATTATTATTGTATTTTTCTTGAATTTCATAGAGATGAACCCTGAAATTTGTCACATAAAAAAAGGAAGAGAGAGATGGTATTACTCAAGTGAAAATAAATTCAAATAGTTATTATACATTGTGTATATTTCATAATAAAATGAAAATGAACAGAATATTCCATTCTTCTGTTTTATTTGCTGAAAAATTCATATACTTACCTGATTATTATTATTAGTACGACTGTGAAACGTTTCCATGTCTATGTATATATATATACAGTAAAACTTAAAAGTCCATCTGTAACAAAATACAGAAAAAAAAACTATTATTATTTTAAACAGTCGAAGAATATGATGGGTTTGTTCATATGCAATTATATTGTACTGTTTCCATTTAGAACCAACTTGTTCATCTACTAGTTTTATTGTTTTTTTATCAGATTAAATAATTTTAGGTACATTATTATGGTCTATATTACCATTAATTTAATTTGAAAAATTAGGAATTTGAGACTAATCCAGGAGAAAATTGTTGATTTGTTATTGTTGTCGTTGTTGTTGTCGCTGTCCATGTTAATAGTTAAAGTGGAATTGTATTGAATTTAATGTGAATACTTTGACAATCTATAGAACAAAAAGAGAGAGATATACATGTGCTTTAGACTTGATATTTGTTTTTGTACTGCAGTTCAAAAATAATTATAATGTTTTTGAAACTATGCTAAATTTATTGTGTAAAATATTTTTAAGTGGTCTGATGTAAAAGTCACAATGTCAATTATTACTGCTACTACTATCCGAGACACACGTATATATATTTATAAATATATTTTAATAATGGAATATGTACATACACCATAAACTTACACGTACATACGTATACTTTAGTTTGTCGATGACCGGGTGTAAATTGAGATTCCATTAACAGCGTTTATCTATTTTATATACAATAATAATTAATTATTTTAGCAAGTTTTTTGTAGTAGTAAAAGTATCATAAAATATGTATATATACATGCAAACACAGAGTATAAAATATGGATTCTCATAGAAAATTCATGTCTTATACATAATGGCTGATCAGTTTCTTGTTTAACTGTGAGGAAATTATAACAATAATACCAATTATCTATATCCATATTTAGACACTCTAAATGAAAAATTAGTAAAAAATTAACCATAGTTACTTTTTATTTTACTGTCACACATTCAAGATTACTTTTAATATGCATTAGATTTTTTTTTATTATTATATAATATATTTGACTAGTTGTTACTTACTTTGTATTTTTTTTAGGATTATGAGACTTTTTATAGACTCTGACGTATTTCTGTTTAACACTATTTATGTATCTTTCCACTTCCATCTGGACATTTAGTTTTCAGGTGCTAGCCGTTTTTTAAAAAGTAAAATAAAATATAACATGTTGATTATTATACATGTAATGTGTTATTTGTTGTATAAATTTAATTTAAGATTAAATTAACTTGCTTGCCGTTCTCCTCCTCAGGAATTAGTGGATGATCATTGTCATTTTATATTCTTCTTCTCCGTTGTCGAGTTTCTATGGAAAAGTCAAAAGTGGTTATGAACAATTTTATATAATATAATTTGTATTGAAATCGGAATTATATATTATATATATATTATACTAATTGACAATAAATATAGCCATGATACAATGAGAAAAAAAAATTAATGCTTGGAAACATTTTCAATATTCCAATTTTAGTATAAAATTGAACTATTCACACCATTTTCCAGTGGAATATAATATGTCAATTGTTCCAACTAAAATCAAATCAACGTCACTTCAAATTTATTCCACGAGGTGAATCATTATATGTCATTATATTGTTATTATGAATAACACAACGATTAAGGAGATTGTAAAATGTTATTGGTCTAAAATATAGTTGATTGTATTTTGTATAAACATGTGATTATCTACTCAAAGTGAAATTTTATGAAATGTTATTTTCCTGTGTATGTGTGTGTGTGTGTGATTTAATTGGTCCTCAAAATCACGGATATTTGGTGTATATTATATATAAAAGACAGAGGGGAGAGTTTTTTAATGAATATATTTGTGAAACTTTATTTATTTAATAAAATTTCATTTATATAAAACAAAAATGTAAGTATTATTTACGTAAATATTGACTTTACTTACAACTAAAGTCATTTGAATTGAAATGCATTTGAAATTGGTGATAGCAGTTTTGCGCATGAACTAGTATCACGTTTGTCTGTGTCTTGTGTTAATCTTTTTTCGTGGTCTCATATGCAATATCATTTAATTTACACTCTAGGTTTCTTGAATCTTTTATATGATTGTGACATTGTTGTAAATTTTTATTTTCTTTCAAATTATTTGTTAAATATGATCTAGTCATGTGGTACATATAGTAGTATCTGATGACAAGGAGGAGAAGGCTCATCCAATTTATGAAAGAGAGGGACGACCACCACACGTACCATGTACTGTCACTATTATATTATATTGTATGACTCTGTCATTTTCCTTAAAGCTTCTCCAAATTACACATTACACATAAAGGTGTACAGGATGATTTATGTACAAATTTCACAGGACATCTGTCCGTCCTCGTCTCTTTTCTACTCGTTCTAATACACTAATGCATCTATATTATATATTAGGTTATGACTTGTATCTTGTGCATTATGTGTTGTGTGGTGTGATTTAGGATTGCGAATTACGAGTGTCATAAAAACAAAAATCATGGTATTGGAGAGCTCCAGACTCGAGAGATCAAGTTCATAAAAGTTGATCATTTTTATTTTCATTTTTCATAAAGTTTCAGAACATGATGTCCAAATTACGAATTATGAATCCAGAATCTAGAATCAAGAAATGAGAAAAAATTCAAGGGAAATCTATGCAAAATTTTCAATATTTCTTCCGTTTATAAATACAGTGTAAATTATTATGGAAACGTCTTGTAAAATGTATAAAGTATTCATATTTTCCGTTATCTATGGTAAAATTGTGGATTTGAGGATCAGTTGCATTTGCTTTCTTTTAAACTCTCTTCAACTTTCCTTTTATAACAATCTTTTGTTAGCCGTTTTATTCCTTTGTGGATAGATGATAGAACATAGGTATAAGAGGAAAATAAATAAATAAATACAATAGAACTGATGCTGGTTCTGATTCTGATTCTGGTTAGATAATATTCTTTATTTTTGTTGAACTCATCCTCTTAGCTTTCCTCTTACTCGATATTTGATATACTATTTCCTGTAAATACTTACTTATCATCAAAAATGTTGTGTGCTGTACAATTTTACTTACTCGTATTATATTTTAGAGGATGGGAAGGAAAGATGATACAATCGAGTGGGACAGATGCTAGATGCTCAGGGTTCCAACTTGTTACTCTGTACTCTGCTGGAGAAAGAGGAAGAGGATTTGCGTTGACTACTTGACTACTTGACCGTTTGACTCTGAACTGGAGACTGGAGACTGGAAACTGGAGATTTTCTTGCCATAATCATTATCAACAGAAACAGCAACATGGATCTTGGATCAGGGAAATGTGTAAACAAAGAAAAGATATAAACTAAAAGCAAAAGATTTATTTATACGTGTTACCTTTTATGAGATCTTTTACTTTTACTTTTACTCTCAACTTGAAACTTTAAAGCAATTTGATACTGAGACTGAATACTGAATCAAAACTATAATAAAACCCGTATATGATGGCGCCACGAGGCACGCTTTTTCTAAGAGAAAACGACACTATTCGGGCTAAGAGAAAGTACTATTACTCTGGCTCAGAGAAATGGCTATTACTCTGACTAAGTCATTTATATTAATTAAAATAGCTGCTACTCTGATTAGATGAACTGAAACTGTTATATTTTAGCACACGATTTTCTCAATTAAAAAAGTTTGTTTATCAACCATTGCATTGTTTCAAAAACATATTTTATCCCCGTCATTTGACGGGTCGCTTTTCTTGTAGTGTACTAAGTTATATATATGTACGTAGTTTAAGTGTTACACATGAATACGATACAAATTACAAACGGCGTGCAGCACAGTCAACCAGAGCAAAACAAGAGGATCTATCAATGAAACTACACTAGAAACTATTACGGATGAAGAATCAATGTCAAAATAAAGCCCTCGACCGGAACTGTACAAAAGGGAACCGAACTCTGATAGTTGTAGATAAAAGAAGAAATTGTTATATTTCGGGCTGAAGATGCAGAGTAAGTAGCAAATCCAGAATCCAGAATCCTCGTTTAAAAATATCATGTACAAACTACAAAACGTGTATAAATATTTCTCCTTTCTTTCCAGGAACAAAAGTGAGTACATTGGTATTTTGTATTGTATATTTTACCGCTACTTGTTCTTGTTATTGTTCTAACACCTCATGTTCTTTCTCTATTATTTTCTGTCATTTTTTTCTCATTTGTATCTTGTCTCTTGTGTTTTGGATTTTAGATTTTGCCACTTGTCAAAACATCCAAGAGTCCAAAAGACACACGCTTCAACTTTTAGGTCAGATTTTTGTCATACTGTACAGAATTCTGTAACTTGGATTTTGTATTTTGGATTTTGGATGAGATGCGGAAAAGGCGATGAGAAAATTGAGAAAATTGTGACATTCAATATTGAGTATTCAGTTTCAAAGATCAAAATTCAGACTCTTTCCTTCACACGTTTGGTGTTGCTCTTTGACTCTTCATTCTCCTCGCCACTCGATACTACATACACAATACACCTACGGAAGAATCCAATTCGCATTCTTATTCTCTGAACTCAAAACTCAGAATTCCAAACTCCAAAGGCCAAAAGAAGGTCAAGAAGAGAAAAGGACGTGGGAGTTTCATGCATATGTGACATTTGATCTCCTGTCAGTAGTCTACAGTTTCCATTCCAAAATTTGACATATTTCTTATTTTCTATAGGCGCTTAATAAGTCTTGTTCATTCAAAACAAAGTTCCTATAGCTTGTATTCACCAAAAGCTCTAAAACACATTTTGCATTTTCCTGGGCAAATACAGGCCAGAATTAGTGATGTTCAATAATATACAAAATACATAACAGATGATATTTCAATATTATACCTTTTTTCCTCTTGTTTTTTCACACAACAAACAACAAACCACAACCATAATTTGACATTGACATTTAACTATAAAATTGTTGAGGTAGTTCAATATCAATATCAGTGTCAATTTACAAATAATATATAATATATACTTTCTATTTTCTATTAAGGTGTGATCACACTGGAAATTTTTTGGTCTGAAATTTTCAAGGTAAAAAAACGCCACGGTCGTTCTGGGTGTAGGAAAAATTTGAAAAAAATCACACAACCTCTTAAGCACTTTTAGAGCCCAGAAAAAAATTGGGAGGTTCTGGCTCCTCCCACAAGTGCCGTTTTCAGAAACTTTTAAATAAATATTTTAAAATGCTCTGAAATTATCTGAAAATGGCACTTGTGGGAGGAGCCAGAACCTCCCAATTTTTTTCTGGGATCTGAAAGGGCTCAATAGGTTGTGTGAATTTTTTCAGATTTTTCCTACACCCAAAACGACCGTGGGGATTTTTTTTTGTTTGAAAATTTCAGAACAAAAAATTTCCAGTGTGATTGTCGATTTACAGTTATATATATTTTTTATTACATGCACTTTCTTTTTTTTTACCATTTACAATTTACAATGTGCAATATAAAAAGATATAAAGATGTAGAAAAAATGCACAAGTCAGTCGTCAGTCACATTTGGCATTTGTCCTCATTCATTATGACACGGGAAAGAACAATTACTGAAAGTAGCATGCCAAGTTCTAAATTCTAAATGCTCTATACTCTATGCTCAACGCTCTGTGGTAAACAATAAACAAAAGGAGATTGAACATTGAACTCATAAAAATTATAATAAAGTCTTATCTCTTATCTATCTTTCCTCTTCCTCATCTGTTTTCCACACAATAAAACTCATGCTTGTTCAGAATCAGTAGCTAGATAATAATAATAATAAAATCCAGCTATCTCAATCTTGAACTGCCAATAAAGATAAAAAAATCTACATTTTCCATGATATAAAAAATAAAAAATACACGAGTCTTTTTGATATTTGATATTTGATTTTTGATGGTGTTGTACAAACTACAAAGTACAAATTTTTCTTATATCTTATATTAGATTTTAGATTGTAGATATTAAAAATCAGACGGTCAATCGACCTTTTTCATATCACCTGTACATTTTTAAACAGTATTTTCCAGTGCTGTATAGCAGAGTTAAAGTCTGTATAAATAATAAATATTGACTGAGGTCAATAATAAAGGTTAGAGTGCCTCAAGGTGTCCAATTACTCGAATGTTCAACTGTTCAACTCAATTGCTTTTACAATTCAATCAAGATAGAAAATCAGAAAATCAGAAAACCAGAAAACCTCAACCAAAGCCAAAAGCAAAGTAATATGTAAGTGAGCGTTGAGAGTGTCAAGATAAATACATAAATATTACAGCAAATCTACGGCTACGACTATGTACACAATAGCAAATACAATTTGTATTATGTATGAGTTTGAGCATGAGCATTGAACAGGAGTGTAAAATCTACAATGAAAATGAAAAACTGGAGGCGATAAAGTACATTCTACAATTCTACATTCTACATGTCCGATCTTCAATGTTCATATGATAACTGACGAGTGATCAGTGAGTAGCATTAGACAGAATGGGAAGTAGAAAGTGAAAAAGGTAGCACTTTCTTCCATCTTCTACTTTCTATTTTCCGTCTCATACAAGGAAAGTAAGTAAGAAATGAGAAAGTATATACGTTAAAATTTAATGACCTGAATAATTCGTCAATTCGTCTCATCTCATTTCAGAATTGAGAGAAGATCCAACAAAGTCCCTTCTTTCACAATTCGCGAGCATCTAGAGTCCAGAGTCGTATAATTTATCAATTGTTTCAAATTTGAAAGGTACCCAAAATCATGTACAATTTGTACAATGTAAATACCTAAATATCGTAGATTTGTACAGTCCACTCCGAATCGGACTGAATAAATGAAACATTTCTCTTCTTTACCATCTTTTTTAAAATAACACCAAAACAAACACAAGTACGAAAATCCACAGGGAAAACATAAAAAATATTAAAAACATGTGTATTTTGTATCTTGTATTTTGTCAAGAGTTGATGGTGTCCTATTAACAAACTTAATCAAGGGTAATACGTATTTCGTATTTCGTGGGTATTTTATTTCTTTTTCAAAATAATAATGTGGACGTAAGCTGAGCTAAAAAATTATGAAAAAAATTACTAATATATATACAACAAGTGACCTGAATTAATAATTCGTGGTACAGTACAAAAGGTTTTCCGTTATCACATAGCCATGAAACTTAATATAATATGTATGATGCATCATGTAGTATATTTTATATTATGTTCGTGTTTCGTGCTACAGTAATTTATAGAAGTTCGAAGTAGAAAAACTGGATACATGCACAGAATGGATTAATCAATTAAGAATGAAGCATCAAGCATCAAGAATCAAGAATCGTGGCTCTTGTCACTCGCGGTTGATTCTCTTTCGGATTCCGTGTGCACTCTGCACGTATATCCCATGCTATTTTATACACAATCTACACGTTTAATCGCGGGCAAATCAAACATCCTTTTGTAGTTTGTATATGAATCAAACATGGAGAAATGGGAAAACCACACACTCAACTCTCAGCTCTCAATTCTATTTTCTATTCCATTCTTTCGCAACGAACATGCAGAATGCAGAGCTCGTCATCCTTCATCCTTCATCTTTTATCCTCATGGTGGGAGATGAAAAGGGAAAATGGAAAAGCTCGTGGATTTTATCCTGTGCCCTGAGCAAACTTTCAAATTGAATTAAATAGCATTAACTACTTTCTCTCTCTTAATTACTCGCCTTCACTTTTCACTCGACTTGGCTAGATTTGAGCCGATTTTCAAGCTTCAAATCTCAATCTTCAGGGGTTGCGTCTTGAGTTTTGAGGTTCTGAATTCCAAGGGAAAAAGGAATGAACAAAAGTAAAGTAATTTAATTTTTGTCGACTTTTAGAAACCTCTCAACTTTGAAACTGCCATGATTCATCGTTCATGGTTCATGTACCATTCGTATTCACCGTTTAAATGAACCATTATCAAAAACCGAAAATTTAATCCAATTGTTTCAGCAAAACATTGTTGAAAACTCACTCTGACTTGAGACTTTTATCTGTTTTGAAATTTGAAATCACTGATTTTGTAGTGAGCCAATAAAAAATAAAGTGGAGCTTTTTTAGAGAAATTTCCATTTCAAATTGCAAATAAAGATCTCGGATGCATTTCTTCTGTAGCATTAACCCTCGACCATTTGCCAATTGGCCAATTAAGAAATTGGTCTTGAGTAAAGGCTCTTTGATCTCTGATCTCTTCATTACATTAATGGGAAATCTGGAAATGGAAACGGTGCTTAATTCTCAACTCTAAACTGTAAGGCCAAAAGCTATAGGGTAAAACCTATCTTTTCCAAGTTTTAAACCCCACAACAGAAAAAAACCACAGCTCTTTTTCTTGAAATCTATCTTCATCCGCATTCTAGAAAATTGAAAATTGAAATGGCATTCGGCATTTTGGCATTTACCTTGACCTCACTCACGCTCGCACTCTCGTTCTCACTTAATACTAAATATAGAAAAGAGACACGACAGTAGATAAAACAGAAAAAAAGAAGAAGTATTAAGACGGTATAGTGCCCGATTCCCGAAAATTGTATTCTCGAATTTTTGTTCCCGAAAAACCATATTCCCGAAAACCCATATTTCCCGAAAAACCATATTCCCGAAAATTTTATTCCACCTTTTTATACCCGAATTACAATATTCTCGAATGTACATTTATTCCCGAAAACGTTGGATTCCGGAATACCAAAATCCCGAAAAATAACTATTCCCAAAAACAAAATTTTCGACGCAGGAGTGATATCATCTTTATTTTAGGTTAGGTTAAAAAGCATAGAAATACTAATGGCCACCGCGAAGCCATGCGGAAAGGGAAACTTGTCAAAACAAGACTGCCGTATGCCGGATGGCCTTGACGCCAGAGCACCGGGAAAAAGAATCGGGGAATTTTATATTTAATAAAATTAAAATTCGAGAGTCCAAAACTTACTTTTTCAATAATAACGTTAAAAAATCGAGAATATTTTCCCCATAAATTCGGGAATGTTGTTATTCGGGAATAATGTTTCAGGAATGTTGTTACTCTGGAATAATGTTTCGGGAATGTCGTTACTCTGGAATATTTTTTGTTTTGATTTTTCGGGAATAAAGTTTCCCGGGAATAAAAAAATTCTGGAATATGGTGATTCGTGAATAAAAACTTTCGGGAATAATGATTCGAGAATATGGATTCGGGAATAATGTTTTCGGGATTAGCGTACCAACCCATTCAAACATCTTTGAATAGATTGTTTTACCCTATGTCAATATTTTTTAGTACCATGAGAAAATACACTCAAATTTTAATTCCACACTCAAGGCTCAAAACTCAAAACAGTCTGTCTTTTTCTTCTCTTATTCGTATTCTTTGTCGTCACACTCACTCAGTCAAATCGGAATTTCTTTGCCAACCACAAGTGACGAGAGATGAGAGTCTGTACAATTCTTTGCTGAATACTTGAACATTGAACAAATTAACCCATTAAAAAACTCGTCGCTCTATACTCTTCTAATTTCTAATACTTTACATTTTGCATGTACGTGAAATATTATAGAAAATACAGGGTCGAGAGCAGAGTAAAAGTCAAATATCAAATCAACTGCACCTCTAAAAAATTCTAATTGTAATTCAATCTAATTATAAATTATGAAGCGATTGACATTTTTATAACGACATAATTTAATTTCTGTAATAATATTTCAAAGTCTAAATTCCAATGAGAAATTTCCTCTACTTTCCAATTTTTCAAATTTATCTCTGTTTTTTTTCTCTCGCTCATGAAACTGAAAATGAAAAACTCTAACATATAAAAAGAGATTCATGTCCACCATTTTCTAAATTCTAAATTACTTGAAGACTGAAGACCCAACTCCGGGTTTTCATTTAAGAGTAATAAAATTTGAGTGAAAATCTAAGACTAAAAACAAGAAGAAGAAGAATTAGATTTGGGGATACGGACGCCCATTGCATTTGAGCATTTGAGCTTTGAACAGCAAATAAGAGTAAAAAAAAATTAAAGATTAAATGTTGTCAATTTTACCATGTACAATGTACAAAGTGTACATTTCCATTTTCTGTGAGGACATTTAGTATTTAACATTTAGAATTTAGAATTCAGGTTTCAGAGTACATGTGAAAAGGGAAATATGCTGGTGTGAAATGAATAGAATTTGGAAGTAGGTCATGATAAGCCCTCATCTGATACTGTTTTATGTTTAATGTTTAACTTGAAGCTCAAGTTGTTTGAGAATTCACACCTTCTTCCTTCTTTCTTTCTTTCTTTCTTTCATTCATTGAGTAAGTGAAAGTGTGAATCATTTTATCAAATTATAAGTATGTCCCATCTTTTATCTTTTATGTATTATATTTTGCATTGGGGTTTGGCATTGTGAAATGCGCACAGAAAATATTCCTTAGTCTGTGGTCTGTAGATTGTAGATTGTAGATAGACTTTTATTTTATTTTATCCACTCACATTCAAATTCGAATTCAATCTCAAAATTGAGAGCACTTGAACATCTTTCCTATTGATTTTACTTTTAGTTTGACATTCACTTCTCTCAATTCTACAATTCTTCAAAATTGTGAAAATAGAGTAAAGAGTAAAAGATTGAGAAGTTGAGTGTTGAATGACTATGAAAATACGTTGTGTATTATGCTCAAAGCTCAAATCACAAAGCACAAGGAAAGAAAGGAGGAAAAGAAAGTTTGGACAAGTTTTTGCCTCGCCCAAAGATTCTCCCTCTGCGACTTGTCCGTTCCAAATTCTAACGCTGCTCAAAATTCAAAAAGTAGCAGAGAAAGTCATATGTATATTTCTATTCCTATTTTCTTACTCCTTTCCCCTCTATAATTATTATTATCTGGTCAGTTTGACTTAAATCTCAAAAATCACCAATCACCAGTAAAATGTATATGCACAAAAGTTGCAATACTCTAAGAAGAGTAACTGCAAATACACCGAATTTTATGTACATAATGTTTGAATCCGAGTCTGAATCTGAATCTGAATCTGAATAAACACAGTAGTTGAGATTTAGAGTCAATTTTGAATTTGTGTGGGATTTGTGTACAAAGTCTACAAGTGTAGAAGTCGACTTCAAATCGGAATCAGAGAATCCGACTCAACAGTAAAAATGTAGACCGTATAAACAAGTTCAAATTTGAATCGAATCGAATCGCATCACTTCTGATTGAGTCTAGTCAAAGCAAAGGATAGATGTACAATTTACAAGGGACAATGAAAACAGAAAAAGGAATGAAATGTGAATTTTGAATGAGAATGGATGAGAAAATCTGTGTGTATATCTTTACGTCTTTTCTGTCCTATTTTCTTCCTTGAGCTTCGTTCCCGTTTGGTGTTGCCGTTCGCTGTTTCTTGTGCAAAAGTTTGTGAATTTTTTATATTGTCTTTTCTCTATATCCATTTTCATTTGATACTGAAGATTTTCATCAGAAACCTTTCACTCGTCACTCATCACTTTTCTTTCTTTTCTGTCTGTTTGTCTGTCGATTATGGGACTCGGATTTGTCCAAGATTTCTCACATTTTTCCATATGCTATACAGACTGTATAATATAGAATGTAGACTTGATAAAACTGAGTTAGTGACTGGTGACTAGAGGAGCAATATTTTATTTGACTTACTTACTTTACTTTGCTTTGGTTTGTATTGGTATATGGTAGTTTGTAGCAATGAATGTAAAATGTACGTCGTTCATTTCCAATTTACAACACTGTATAATGTCCAAGAAAGTTTCATATGAGAAAGTAGTAGACCCAGATGAAGATGAGTCGAGAGAGAGAGAGAGAGAGACAAGAGTATATTGTTTACGTTGTTACTATTTTCAAATTTCACAAGAATCTCTATATTTTGTTGTACGTACTACAAATACATTTCCTTTAGATTTTAAAGTCTTGATTCTAAGTTCCATATGTCAAGATATTAAGGTTTTTTTTTTTATTATCTACATTCAATAGTGGACATTACGTTAGAATGAATGATGAATGACACTGATTTTCCTAGTTTCAATATTTTATGTACATATTTTGTCGCGTGTCACATGATTTATTTTGTTATGATATCATGTTTCATTCCTTTCTTGCGAATCGTATTACGAGAATTTCTTCATGTACCGACAAATGAGACTATGATTGAGTTTGTATTTACATACTACAAATAGTTTTGACATTTGATCTCAATTTTTACTTCTTTGCATTCTACGACCAACCGCCTCACGTATCAACCTTTTAATGTACAGCATAAGGGGAGATAAGTATATGTACGTAATGTGCATGTGTGTGTGATTATACTCCCTGTTCACGTGTGTACGTATGTTTGTAATATGTACATAATATATTTTATTATTATGGTCGTGGTAAATATTGAATGATATTTCAGATTATAGTATATTATATATGTATAGAATGTAAGCCTAGGACTTGTAAACCAGTAAATAACAATTTTCCCACGTTTAGCATTTGCCATGCATATCTACTGAATTATTAATTATTCAATACTAATAAAAGTCACAAGTAGTCACAAGTGGGCTACGCTTCGCGCGCAGACCGGAGGCAAAACCAGAAAGGCTGTTGTTGTATCAGATATTTCAACAAAAATCCCAATATAATGTGCGCTCACTACGCTCGCGCCAGGGCAAAATCGGCATGGCTGTTGTTCTGAATAGGATGTCGAAATTTTTGTGAATTTTCAAAATTGGGAAAATTTGGTCCTAGTATACGGTCAAATTGTGAAAATTGTAAATTAGCGTTACGGAAAATTTCGTTACGGACGGACGTTTTTTTTGCCACTAGGTGTTGGAAAAAAAGTCCCAGATCTTATAACAGCCCTTCGGCTTCGCCTCCGGTCAATAATCGCGTGGGTGAATAAGTAAAAATTATGAGCGTGGCGGAAATGTGTTTCATAAAAGATGTACATATGTAGTATATAGTGAATAGATGCACGACAATACTTAAAATTTGACACAATATAGAATCAGAGACAATGTATGAGAAAGTTGGAGACGTATACTATAAAAAAAATCACAAGTTATAATTATATGGTATATTTTCTCGGGAAATAATAATGATAACATTGCTACTCGTTTATTATACATAATATATTAATTTAATAAGAAAAAAAAAACTATTATTATTGTTGATTGTCATTGAAACTTTTATTGAACTGTAAAGTTGTAATAATAATAATATTTATTTTTTATTTATTTTATTTATAATTTATTGTTTCATCAATTCAGTGCACAGGCATTGTTTTACATTGAGAGACATATATCTAATATCTTATTTAGTGTGGAATGCCATTATAAATAAAATGACGTATAATATATCTATAATATACGTATAATTTTTTTTTTAAATCAATCTTGAAATTCTTTCTGTATGTTATTATTATTAATAATACCATTAGTCACAGGAACAACAGATTATTCGTTTGCGTTAGATTCGACCCTTAAGAATTCTTCCAACTGTAAATTGAAAATGAATTAAATTTTTTTTTATGTATATATGTCAAAAGATTAATGTAAAAAATACAAAAATTGTTTAATTTAAAATATATACATATATATATATATATATATATATATATATAGTTAAACTTTTATTTAATATATTTACTTACACTATCAATTAAAAGGGTCATAGCAAGTTTTGCATCATATGTGACAATATCCTTGTATATCTTGTACATGATGCGAATAGCATACTAAATATATAATATAAAATATAATATATTAATATTTTTGAATCAAATGGTTTCACAGATGATATGAAAATTACAAAAGAAAAGAAGAAGATATTAAAATGGTTTACAATTGATGGACATCCGTATCCAGATATAGAATCTTCATTTTCGAATAAACTCGATAAGTGCTGTATCAAAAATCCGTAGTGGTCCACCTCGACTTCAAATATTTTTAACTTTTGGCATATATTGACCATTTCCCGAATTTTTGAAATGGTCATGTTGTTACATGGCTCGTCCATACCTTTTGTTTAGTATTATTATTATTATTATTATTATACACAAATTAATTTGAACTATAAAAGCATTAAAATATAAATATTTTAAATATATTGTTGGATTTTAAAGGTATAAATTTTTACTCATTTCTACTTACTTGTACTAGCGTCCATAATAACTTACTATGGAATCTAAAATTCACAACTTGGTTATTATTGAAGATGTAAGTTTTTTTTTACAATTCTTTCCAAAATTGTAGATTTATTATCAAATTTAACTATGGAATATGTAAGAAAAAAAAAATAACGATCATGCATATTCATAGATTTAAACTTGTTCAATGTTCGTAGGGAGCAAGAATGTCTCGATCAAGAAGTGTAAATATAGTATGCATAAAGAGGATGAATTTTTAAAAAAAAAATAAACATATATATACATACATTTAATTCCTCTAATAATTTTATTACACTTTTTGTTTGGAATTATCAAGACATTAAAATATATATAATGTAGATGGATTGAAAATTATCAAGTATATACTGAATTGACCTATTAAACATAATAGTAATGAATATAATTATTTTGATTTATATTATAATTACAAGTTTTATTTATTATTTTGATTTTCTTTCAGAATAATATATTATATTATATTATAATATGTTATTGTAGCTTAGAAAAGTAAATAATTTATGGTTAGGAAAGTCTTGGCCGAGTTCCGTCATGTTGTTTTACTTTTTTTTCTCTTTTCCTAAAATGACAAGAAAGGTGAAAAAAATTAGTAATAAAAATTAAGTATATGTAAAATAAAATAAATATACAAATAATTATTTTAGAGTGAATACCTGGGAATAAATTGACGTTTGGTTGAACCATTTATGTGCAGTTCTCCATGTCTTTGCAATGGCCCTATAGATTTTAAAAAAAAAGCAAAAAAAATAACAATAATCATGCAACATTTCAGTTCCAGTACATAATATAATTGTATATTTTAGGAATTTTTAAAGACATTCTTTTTTTATATATGAACCTTTTCTCTTGTACGACGCAAAACAATTATCATAGGAACACACAAACGGTCGTTCAGTTTTGTGTATAGTACTTAAATGTTTCGATAATTGATGTGCATCTTCAAATTGTTCCGCACAGTATGAACATTCATATCCATGTTTTATTCTTTCCTTTCTATATTTGTATTGTGAAGTCACGTCAAAATATTCGAAATGTTTATTTTTTTCATGATGGAATCTCCCACATTCATCTTCAAAAGAACGGAAACAGTGGCGGCAGCGGAAGTCTCTCTGATGTACTATTTGATGGACGTCTAAGCCACCTAGACAATTATAAATATGAATCAAAAATATACTACTTGGTAAAATTAGATTAAACAACTGTCAGACATAATATATTAATGTATTACTTTTTCGCGGAAACCGCTTCTTGCAGATTTTACACTGGAAGTGTCCTTCAAATTAAATATTACACAAAATATTACACATACATACAGTTATATACGACGAGTATTCATAATAGTAATAGTGTAATTATATGATAATCATGTAAATATGTATATGTGTGGATTACGTGTTCCTGTGTGGATTGGCAAATGTGAGATTAGCTGGACCTTCTGACAAAAATTTTTATCACAATACGCACAAGTGAACGTCTTATCCCTTTTCCGTGTAGTAGTAGTAGGAGTAGTAGTAATAGTATTCATGATAGTATTAGGAACAGAAGAAGGAGAAGGAGAAGGAAATTTATACATGGAATAGTCCTCTTGATTTAAATTACATGACAATGTGTAATGAACCAATTGTAGATGTTGTTTCATCTCCACTTTGAATAAACAAAATAAGTATTATATAGTTATAATTCTCATGGTACGTAATATTGTTATTATTTTATATAATATAATTGATTACATAATGTTTCAAAGGATTTGGTGCATCGGACACATGGAAATGTAACACTGTTATTTTCCGGTATCATATCCAATTGTGAAAAAGTGGAAGTGTTGGAAGGAGAAGGAACTGTCACCAGACTGATACAACTCACAATTTGTAGATCAGATGTTTCAGTTGTATGTTTTTCTGGATGTTGTACTTGTTCCGTTGGTGGTGAAACGTTTGGACTCAAAATCAAATTCAACTGTTGTAAGATCAAAGATATTTAATGAGGCTAGGTTTGACGTATATTATATATATATATACAATATAATTTATAAATTATAAAAATAAATAACAATTACAGTTGTCAGGAGGGTCGACTGTGATTCATCCAGATTATATTGCATCAAAGTTCTACAGCTCCGATACACATTGTAAATCTTCATCTACATATGCATATATATTTATGTATATAAATAGAAAACAATAATAAGCATCAACAATTTGTTTGTAGGTATAATTAATGTATATTATTAAGTAAGTATATTGTGAGTGGGAGATGAATTAATATTTATGTGTATGTAAACTTACAATCAAGTCATTCTCAGCATGTGGTTGTATATTTATATTGTCAAATATTGTATCCAACTGCGATTAATAATACAATAATTAACTGATTGTACATATCATACAATATGTTACATTTAAAAAAAAATGGAAATGAAAAATAAAAACACTCACATGATCCATGAGCAAATGATGATCCAAGTTTAGTGGGTTTACAGAATTTAATAGATTCGTAGCCGTTAAGAGGTCTTGTATACTTTCCTGGAAAAAAAAACATGTATTAACTTTTGACTACTTTACTTATAAAAGTATTTATAAATTATCAATACTTATTGATTTACGATAATGATTGAAGGTGTCCAAGTAATTTGTTTTGTTGAAGTCATGATGTTTTGTTTTTTTTAGGGATGAGAAAATCTTAATAGTAAATTTTTGACGATTTGACAAAGATGTAAAATATATAATATATTTTTTTCCCCTTTTATTTTATTGAATTAAATTTAATTATACGCCCAAAAAAAAAAATGTTTAACTATCCGCCCTGATGATAAAATTTTTCTTGTATCCATAAAAAGTGGGTACTGACAAGGATAACTCTTGTATATTTCATATGCAGCTATGAAATATATATATATATTATACATGTACAAATTGTATAAAATGTAATATTATATTATAAATCATGATAATATGTACACAAATTATGTCTAACAAAAACGCACTATACTGTCTTAAGGTTAATTGTATTTAACGTTGTTGTGGACTATTTACTTGTATGACTAGTGGTGAAAAAAAAAGATAATATTTAATGTTTAGGATAAATTATATTATGAGGTTTGACTTGTTAATGAATGCACCACAGATCTAATACTTAATTAGTGTAATAAAATTTACTATATTATGATTTATTAATATATGGTGCAAATTGGTCATATGTATTATAACAAATTTACACTTGCAAATGGAAACAAAATATATATATATATATATCGACAGTTGTACTATAATGTGCATTTCAACTGATGAAAGTTTATTAAATCGTGTAAAATTAAAAAGGACACACAATAATAACTATTATTCATTATTATAGACTATATGTTATCAAATACGACATCTTTTTTTTTAAATTATAGTCTGAAATTGCCATGTAATGTAAATAGTATATAATGTATATATGTGTATATTTTTTTGGTGAGTGGATTGACTTGTAATAATAACAATAATAACCTATATTATCGCAATAATTATAATAAATAGTAAAATCGTACAAAGTATAATTCTCCTTTCTGTATCGTTAGTTATATATGATTTGTTACTTTCATTTAAATGAAATAAATAAAAATAAAATATATAAATACAGGAAAGAAAACTAATGATACAATTAGTGGATATACATATAAATATATTATATTGTTACATTTTGATGTCAAAATAGATACCGATGACATGATATTATTATATTTTTCTTGGATTTGTGTGATAATAGGTACCCTACAAAAATGTTCAGAAAAAAGAAAATATAAAAGAATATATACATCATTTTGGCCATGTAATATAGTACATAATTTTACGAATTAGTGAAATTTTAAATTTTGATATCAATATATATTTTGGATTTGTAACCCTAGAAAAATTGTTTATGATACTCAGTCCGGTCATGTGTTTTGCGATGTAATTCCAAGAAACCTATACACATATGTATACACCTTATACTATAAAATAACAACCGAAAATGACTCGCTAAATAGTATATATAATAGTAATAATAATAATAATGATCGGTTACTATATTTTATAAAACGTCGTTTACAGATCAGGCAATGATAACGTGCTTAAATGATAAAAATAAAATTAAATGTATTATACATTATAAATTATACTTTGACCATGAACAAAAGTTGGAAAAGTAAATAGATATATGATAATATTGACTTACGTTGATCTTTGTGTATAGCATAATGTTGATCTAGTTCAAAAGTCTGATTAAATATTTCATCACAAAAAACACAGATTACAAATTGTAAGGGTTTTGAAATGATCTTCGTCTCATGGCATTTTATGCGTTGTAGATTACAGTCCCGAGTCATGTGATGGAGTCCGAGATGTTGGTCTACTTTTTCTATGGGATCAGAAATAAAAACGGAAACTCGTTCAAGTCATATTATTGAATAATGAGACATTATTGCTATTATTCCTATTATTGATAATATTATTATTATCATTATTACCAGATGTATCAAATATCTCATTGTGTGCGGTACAAAAAAGTGGATTGACTGTAGATATTTCAATGTCCCATTTTATACCATCCTCTTCATTTGGAAGTGAGGAGGATGAAGAAGGAATCGGATCAGGATTTATTTGATCATTCTGTACACTACTTTGAGATTTTGACATATTTCCAACGGGAGATAACCCTTTCCGCACAAAATATGACAACTGGAATAAAGTATAAAACTTTCATGAATTTATAGTTTAGTATTTAGTATATAGCATATTGTATGTATATTATGGGGAAATTATACAACTACATGATACGTGTATTACGTCGTTGATGAAAATTCCAGTGGCATTATATATGTTGTGATGTACCATATACTTGTATTTATCATACATATTGCGAATAGTTTTCTACATATATATAAAAATGTAAGTAACGAAGCTCATCAT
The DNA here is from genome assembly GCA_019776565.1 of Sminthurinus signatus. Classification (NCBI taxonomy): domain Eukaryota; kingdom Metazoa; phylum Arthropoda; class Collembola; order Symphypleona; family Katiannidae; genus Sminthurinus; species Sminthurinus signatus. Next base: position 31,060 of record JABASP010000632.1, read on the forward strand.
CATCATCATATTGTTTGAGTGCATAATATACTATGAATGAAATATATGTACTTATACTTACAATCAGGATATCCTCGTGGATGATTAGTTCAACTGGCCCTTCAAGTAACTTCCGTACCTGTAATATGGTAAATTACGAATTAGATACGTCATATGATATGCTTGTGTTTTTAATAAAATTTAAGAATAATAATATGGATGATTACGTGTGAGATTACAAACGTGGGGTCTATATTCTGTAAGTTCATTCCTCTTAACTCTTCAAGTGAATCTAACGTGGATATAATACTCTCCTGTAGGTAGTAATATATTATTTATTATTATTATTTTTAAAAAAATAAAAAAAAAACAAAACATGAAGATATAGTCATGTGTACATTTCAGATGATACATTTAATTTTTTTATCATGTTTATTATTATCAAAATTAAATGATTGATTACAATGGCTAACGGTGAGTTCCAAATATTTTCAGATGGTAGTGAGAGTAAAGTTGATGAGGGCAGTGTTGGTGATTGCATAATATGTGTAATGGATTACACACAACTATCAATTTGGATGAAGTTTAAGTGCATAAATATGTGTAAAGTTTCAATAGAATGAAATGTGGATGTTCTATTTTAGTATAATATATATACGCCTTTATACGTATAATATTTTTTTCTAATGGTATTTTATATTTTATTATACTATTGGAATTTCTATTAACACACCTTTATCCTTACTTAACTATTAAATATTCTTAGGTTGAAAGTTGATTATATTTTTTTTTTCACACTATTTAAAGTAAAAGAGATTTTAACAAGGTTAACTCCATGCATTGAAATATACTATATATTCTGTAAATCTGGGATGTGAATATTTGCACATTACTCATAATATATTATATATTATGTCGTTGATTCATTTCTTATATGTAAAGATTACCAGTATTGATGTACTGAAAGTAGAGCAGAAAAAAAAAACGTATAAACTTGTCCATATATTACATGTGTACGTACATACTTCTTTCATGTACTAACTTTTTTTTTATTTTAATCATTAATAATAATTTAATTTAAGTGAATATGATTTTTGCCAAATTTAGTAATATCCTCCACTTGTTTTTTTTTTTGAAAGAATATCTAGAATTTCCTATGAAAATTATATTATATGTATAGATATGTGTGTATTTGTCATTGTAACAGAAAGTTGTTTTATAATTAATATAGAAATTTAAAGTGTAAAATTTATATAAAGGTGTATATGTATATATATACACTCTCCTGTACGAATCTAGAAGGCCTATAGAAAATGTAAAAAATATACGACCATATGAACTACATTTATAATGATAAAATTATCATACATATTTAAGCGTTTAAATATTATTCTGGTAATGTGACATACTTACTACTACTACTTTGTCTCAGAACTGTTGGGCAAGTCTTGCAAATATTATAACATTTTGTCTATCTCAACATCGGCTTTGCTCACTTGAGGTGTGAATAATTTACCACAACCAACGCATGTACACGTCTTCTTCTCCATATTCTTTTGGGTTTTGATTCTTTGACTTTTTTGTTCCTTGCTGTATTTCCTCTTGAGACCATTTCTTCTCCCATTGAATCCTGGATGTTGATGTAAGACGGGTACAACCACATCAGAAATTGTTCCAGGCTCTGGAATATCGTATGATAATGTTGGAAATATTTCAAGTTCATTCTCTTCATGATTAGTTGTTGGTTCTGAATCCAATCCCAATATCTCTGCAAGCTGAAATGATAGAAATAAAATGTACATGTGATTTTTTTATTTTTATTTCTGTCATGTATTCGATTTGAGTAAATCTTTGCAAGAATTCAAGAGTGGTAATTTAGTTTTATGTATACATTTGAAAGGAGGATATTCAAAGCTTCATCGATCTGCCATTTGGATAGCGTTTTGTAGATTCTGTAAACTGTTTTAATTTTATCCTATACAAAATCAATAAAAATATTATCATTAATGTCACAAGTATATGTATATACACATATAGTTTAAATTCCATGAAATAGTTTTATACCAATGTTTCGAGTTCCGAGTCGTCTCTTGTCTCGTTTTCTACCTCCTGGTCAAAAATCTCACTCAACTATATCATAATAATATATAAAATAAATATACATATAGTTTAGACCTTGATGGAATTTAGCTAGTCATTTTCTTCAATGTACTTTTAGAAAAAAAAAAGAAGAAAAATATTGATTTTTTTTAGAGTTCATACGTGATGAATCACGAATCCAGGGGATTGGGCTGGATTGATCGAAGCCAAGTTTTGATAGACAGTGACAAGTGCTCTTACTCCATTCTAAATAAAGTGTATAAAATGTATGAAATATACTTATGAAAAACTGGACTATGGTGAGACATCAGCATGGTACCAGATGATGATTTGCTCGCTGTATTTGTGCTTGTAAGTTTTATTATGCATGTTGTTTGTTTTTTTTTTCGTGAGATTTACCATAGCAGCAGTTACAATAAAACTTACAAATAAAAATATAATACAAGTACAATGCATACTGGTATCACGTTATCACATCTCGGTACATGTTTAAACATAAAAGTTGTAATATGCAAAATATACTTACCAGAACGGCCATTTTGAGATTTATTTGTTTGGCTTTTGGATCTATTTTTGTGGTTTATATATCTACAGATTGTAAATACGTATTGTTGTGAGTGTTTCGAGTTGGACAGGACAGGTGACAAAAAAGTCGTACATTCACTATTAATTTATAATTGTTATATATTTAATGTATTTAATATTTATTTTAGACTATTTTATCTTTTCAATTGAAACTGGGCTTGGTCCAATAAGTATTTGTATGTGCGTGTGTGCCTATGTAGAGGATATTTAGGGGAATGGAGTGAAATGAATGAGTGAATGAACGAATGGATGGAAGGAGAATGAGTAATCTGGGATTATGTAACATTTATCAGTAAATATAATGATATATATATAGCGTAAACGTATAAAATTTCGTACAGTTGATATGTACACGTATATACATACATGTACAATATTATTGGGGTTGTTATGTGAGTTTTTGGTATATAGTAACTCCTCACCATTCCCTGCTGCTTCTTCTTCTTTTTTTTTGTTCTTTTTTTCCCTGTTTATATATTTCCAGTACGGAGGGTGATGGGACGAGTTGGGGGATTTTCTATAGCCCATAGTTTGTAGTAGATACGTGTTTTTTTTCTATATAGTTTTGTTCATGTGTGTTCTACGTTTTGACTACATTCAACATTCATTGTTCGACGTTGTTATACTTTTCTACTTACTTTTCATAGTATATCCATTTATATACTGTGCATGCTTATCGAGTATGTATATCGTTGGTTGGAATGTAGCTTGAATTGAGACAACTTACAGTTTTCTACCTTTGTAAACAATTTAGAGGGGGTCCAGAGAGAGTGAGAGAGATTGATAGTGTGTCTGTGTGTATTTATATGTACCTGAATATTATTTCGTATATATTATATTATTTGTGTGTGATATTGAGTGTTACTTGATGTATTATATGTAAGTTGGCCATGTAACTCGGAATATAATTCAGATAGAGGTTGATAAATATACGGAAGAGTTTTTATTGTAGGTTTTGGTTCGGTTCAAGCATTGAAATTGGGATTATAATACGCAGAGCCATGCAATTACTTTATTTTTAACTCTAAGCATTTTTTTCTGAAGTTGTGAAAAATTTCCTCTGTGTAATGTTTTCATGATAATTTCAGGTTCATGTACCTACAGATATTTATACTCTCTATATATAGTTTTATTTATTTAAATTTTTATCGTTCGTCCCTTAATATGTAATATTTATTGATGTGTTCTATGAAATGTTGAAAAAGGAAGTATATATTTTTAATAAATATTTATTGACCAAATCTCCATCCGCATCAACGAGGACTTCATCTTCATCTACATCTTTTTCTGGTTCATCTGCAGTTTCATCTACTGGTACTTGATCTCACTCTAGGATTTGTGTTGTGAGGGTTTCAGCTCAGGTGTCAGATTCAGTTCCATTCTTTCACTTGTTGCGTAACATTTGTAATTTTCCATGACAAGGATCCCATCACCCGTTCCAAATCCACGGTCCGATTTTGAGCTCCTTCTCATACTCTTTGGACAAGGAGCCAGATGACATCTCCAGTGCCAACCCCATCCCCCTCCTCCTCCTCCTTATCTTCCTCATTCATAACTTGCATGACCCTTTCATTTCATTTTTTAGACTATTTTCTCCATGACTGACGACCCGTTGATTTACGCTCAAATTTGTACACTGTTTTATTATTAACTATAAATTTTATCCCGATCAGATTTTGTATAAATGTGAACTGTATCTGAAACTGATTTATTTAATACTAATTTGTTTCATACGACAACAGGTACTTTATAACTACTTGTTGTTGTCGTTACTGTTGTTGTTATTGCTGTTTCATTTGAGAGTTTGTCACTCATCTATATATTAATACAACTACTTATATTAATATCAATTGAAGTTTTTTCTATTGATCATCACTGTGGTTGTTGTTGTTGTTTTTTTTGTGGAGTAGGACAGTAAAGTTTCAACGAGATTGTTAATATATATATATGACAAAGGAAGCTCCTTTGGTAATATGAACGACAGTCGTTTGAGTTTTACTGAGAAATAACTTTAGAGTTGTTGAAGGGACTACATACATAAATTATAGAGTATTTTTTTTCTGATTTTGGAGTGTTGAATTGAAGGATATGATATAAAAAAAAAATCATTATAGATTGGAAAGGAAAAAGCCATGTGGAATGATAAAAAAAACGTACATCAAATTTTGTCATGATTTTCTGATTTCTCAATTTTCAAGTTGTTTCATCTTAAATTTTCACCTTCATCCCAAATTTAAATGGGTCTTTTATTTTCTTTCAGTCTCTTCTATACTTTGGTTCGTTTTTTTATTATGTTCAAGGAAAATAATTGATACAATATAATGAATTTAAATGGATAAAAAAACGAAAGAAATGAAATTGTTAAGAATTGTATATTACACTTGACATTTTTTTATTTTATTTCAATTCAAATGTATAATGGAACTGGTAGTAGCCACCAAGTCTAGCTGGTGTTTGTATTCATCTTCATGCTTTAAAAAAAATAGTGAATGAATCGTCATTTGTAAAATGATATGATGGTCCGTAAAATTTTAATGTACTTTATTGAAATGTATAAGGAAGTCATATGGTACATTGTTCATTTAGTTAACCATTATATTATAGTCAAATGTCAAAGAGGGAGACCAGACGTGAAAAAAGGATACACATGTATGGTTCTTATGTAAATATATTTAGTATACATTTTTACATGAATGTTATGACATTCTTTACCTCAACGTGAACATGACACCAGAACAGACCACCATAAGTTACTTTATTAAAAAAAAATTGTTTACATCACACACGTTGTATGCATTATATTATATTATACTATGTTCCAAACTCTGTGCATTATTGAATGTCACTTTTTAATGGGTATTTTATGTCCTAGTGCTCTTTTAAACATTTCCTCTTGACATTTATTTTGTATGGCCCAAAAAAAAACAAAAGGTTAGAAAAAATTAAATGAGTTTGCATTTGTAATCTGACATTTCTATCGATACGTGTTTGCTATGCTATATATTTTATTTATTTTTATCATCTTGATACATGTGAGTTAGTAGTAGTAATATTTTAAATACCCTTTGACTCATTTCTTGTTGGTAGAATCTATGAATATAAATCATAATTTCTTTTTTTTTATGTTTCATTCATTCAAATTCCATCAATATATATATTATATACATGTATATGTATATAAGTACAAGTTAAATGATAAAATCTATCTGGGTATACGTTTACTCTTACTATTTGCATTTGTATTAAGTGTGACATAAATCAAAAAAAAAAAATATAAACTTTTGGGATAAATTTACTTGACAGATTTTACCATAATTATTTATAGCTATAGTAATGATTATTAACTCTACATATAGGCTGTTAGAATATAGATGTTGAGCGAGAAGTGGAACATATTAAAAGATGATATATTTTGTAATCCTAAGATGCATAAATTTCCTCTGCCATTCACATTCTTTATTATCTACTAGTAATATTCTACTTTTTGTAGGTTATGATGCGCTATTTATATTATAGAGGAAAGTGAGAACGTGACTGGTTGTTGTATATTTTATTTAGCATCAAACAAGATGAATATATTGAAAATTGTAAAGTATTCATGTTCCTGTGCTATAATATATCTCATTTTGATCATGATGAACAGCTATGCAACGCAATGAGCTGACTGTTGTGAGACAGGGAAAATGATGTAATTATGCTCATATGTTAATGCCTCTCGAGATTTGTAATGTGTAGTGTATATAATGTTTTTAGAAAAGTAGAGAGAATGAACAAGAGAGAGAGAGAGAGATGAAGGGGAAGATAATATACGGATGTACAGGAACGTAGAGAGGAAAAGTAAAAAGATACTAGATGGTCATAATGAGACTCTGTTTCTTTTAAAGTATGACTCTTGTCGCTCATTATTATTAGATTATTATTATTAACTAACTATTTGTTGTGTAACAATATTCACACATTTAATACACATTTTATATACTCCTCTTTCACTGTCTTACGTAGGTAATTTTATCATTTAAAGTTTTTGAGTCTGGTTCAAACAAGATGCATTTCATATAGGTATATCATGCATAGAATAAGCTTGTAAAACTATTTTCATTGCATGTGTACATCATATGTTCTGTATATTTTACACTGCCTGAAGACAAAGAAATGTGACCAGTGACCAATTACTTGTATACTTATTTATGCATAATACGCCAAAGTGTTTGCATCATTTTTTGATATGTGTATTCAATATTTGTGGTTGTATGAAATATGTAAGAGGTACTGGACTCTGGGATTGGATTAATTAGAATATTGTAAATTGTAACCTCTGAGTTACTCATCATAATATACATACATAGCGTAACACATGATGATCGTTCATTTTATCCTTTTCTTCTCGTGTTCCGGTTCCATATTTCATCGTCTATTTTCATCTATTTCTATAATAATTTTGTCCTATTTGTATGTTTTCATATACTGACGATGACCCGAGAAGACGAAGAATATAATCTCATAATTATCACATACATTCTGAAACAGATTCAATATGATTATATTGCAATTACATGTTTTACCCTTTATTGGATTCTTTGTGAAAGTTTGAGTCTCGAGTTTTGAGGAGAAAATTTATTCTTATCCCTGTTAAATTGCAAATTATAATATATTTATGTATTTTATGTTCTTTAACTTTGAGATTATGGATTATGGATCAAGATTTCTACACACAAGTACATATATATATATATATTGTCATCCTGTTGCTACATATTGCTCACTGTTTTGATATTCTATAATATGCGTCATGTCTGTAGTCATAATCTTCCAGTTAAAATACCATGTTATTGTTTCTCATTTGAAGTTATGATAATTCTAACATTATACATATAGTAATTGTACATGTGTTATATGTACCTTGAATTCGAATTGTGCATATTATACTGTAAAATATGATTGTATGTATATATGTACATACATGGAAAGGATGTCCTGACCATTTTCACCTGTTATTGTTTTTCTATTATTATTTTAACTATCTTTGAAATTCGTCACAAAGAAAACGAAAATAAAAGAATGACAGGATGACACTTATTAGGCATTTGAAATTTTTCCAATTCCTGGCCTTGTTTCAATTTTCAATTTAATATTTAATTAAATTCTACTCGACCCAGAGAAATAGACAAAGTTTAAAGTTTTATATAATTATTCTACTAAATAATATTCATATATTACTTTAAGTTGGACGAGATGGAAGTTACTTGACTAGGTTCAGCTTTGATAGTTAAAAATAAAGACGGTAAGATATGTGAATGAATAAATGAGTCTTTTCTCTGTGCTAATTTTGTTTTGTAGGTACTATTTTCATTATTTTTATGGAGTCTTTGTCATTATTATTATTATTATTACATTTTATACAAACTATATCATTCTTTACTTGAATAAAATCATATATTATGAATAGATGTGAAAATAGTAACAAAATAATGACAATCACTTTAAATTTTTGTAATATATTCACTACTTGTTAGGCTGAATTTATTGGCACATATTCATTTATTTATTATTTTTAAAGATACTAATAATGGTACTGATAATAATAAATAATAATAATAATAACAACAATCATAATATTTGCAATTCACACCTTCCACATGATGACGATGACTTTTAATTACTTAATGTGCAATAATTTGATATTATATAAGTAAACTGTGTAAATAAAAAATAACGACAAAATCAAGAGAGTATAATATTAGTATAATTTTCTTCTTTCTCTTTCTAGGTTCATTACCACATCCTAGAAATTTATTTTTTTTAAAAAAAAAACAACATAATAATAATGACAACGACAAGCAAGATTCTACAAAATATTATAAACTATATAATATGCTAAAAAATCAAATTAAATAATTTTTATATTTACTTATAGACTATAATATGAGGATATTTTTTTTTTCTTGTAATGCTATAGAAGTAAGTATAATATAAAAATTACTTCATGATGACATTAATGTATAATTTCTTTACGTATACATATATATAACTTATAAAATGTAATATTCGCATTTTCAATTTACTCAATATTTTAAAAAATTATAAATAATAATTATTATTAAGTATCATTAAAAAACAAATAAGACGAAATGGAAATTTCTGGATAAATTGTAATTGGGATCATTTAGATAATTTTCCCAAGCAGAATCTATCTTCGTGACGGTATAAGGAAACTGTAATAATTAATAACCACACATAATAGAAAAAAAACTAGTACACGATTAGAATAATATAATAAGATGTATGACTTTGATTTTATCATGGTGATGAAATAAAGTTTTTTTTTTTTAAATGAAATAATAAATAACTTAATTACTGACCAACTGAATCAAATCGCTGTGAACAATTTTTACAAGGAATGTCACAGCTAATACCCTTGTGTGTAGTAACATGTTGGTCTAGACGGTATTTTGAAAATGCACCGTAACCGCATAATTGACAATAAACCAGGTCCTTACGAGTATGCCTAAGTTTCTCATGTATGTCACGCACGTCTAAAAACAAATAATAATAGTAATAAAAGGTTATAATGTATAACGTCGATATTGATACATTTAATAAGGTTATTTAATAAATTTATTTTTTATTGATACTTACTCAAGATTGTACTAAATATGATAAATTTTATACCTAATTTTTCTAAGAACAAAAAAAAAGAAAAAGACAAAAGACTTGCGCTTGTATGCAAATATCTGGTTACAAAATTGGCAGAGAAAATTATCTCTTTGTGTGGATGGTTTTTGGAGTGTTTGAGCGGGGTAAGAAGAGTAATTAGATTTTGATTTTAAATTTGTTAATTTCCTAGTAAAATCTCCTCCGATTGGTACAAATTTTACATTTGCTTGGTGGGGTTTTTTCAAATGTCGAATAAAATTAGCTGAAAAAAAAGACAAATATAAAAAAGGGTGAACATATAGATGTATACTTTTAAGTTACAATTTAGATTTAAAAATTTTTATTAGTTAAAAAAAAACGAACAAGCAAATGAACAAGACGTGATAATTACGAGAATCAGACATTGTTGATGAACAAGATGCATTTAGACATTTAGATTTGGGATAGATCTTGTTTGTTTTATGGTATTGACTTTTATCTATAATTTCACTGGGTGTTGAATTTGACTTGATTTTGTGTTTTACAATCCAACTTGATTTCGGTTTCATGCAAGCGGTTGATGTAGGTTTTACTAGTCCGAATTTTGGTATCTTTCTACAGAGTCGTTGATGAACAATCCTATTTTGTATTTTATTGAACACCTTCTTGCAGTTTTTACAAAAGATAATAAAAGGGTAGAGTTGGCTTAAATTTTCTGTAAAAACCAAAGAAATAGATTAAATAAAAAAAACCAATAATATATTATGATAGTTTTTTGTTTTACATTATACAATATGAGTATATTTATTATTTTTTTCAATCAAATTGTATAGGTTATCACTTTTGTGTCCTTGATGGTGATGTTGTTGTTGTTGTATGGGCTCAGATGGCAAAATAGTATGAGGGGCAGGAATGGGAAATGAGAGTGGCTTTGAAATAAATGTCACATCTTCCGTTGGTTCAAATCTAGGATTCATTGTGACATTTTTTGCCTGATCTTCGTTTTTCCCAAGATGAGATAAATTATTTCCATCTTCCTCTGTACAACTATTAGTCTTGTGAAGAGGGTTGTTGGAATTTATTTCAGATGTTTCAGGACACAATAGCAATTTGAGCTGAGACATGAATAATTTTTACAGTTGCATTCAATACTTACTCAAGTGTCAAGAATGTTACGAATTATTGGAAACAGAAAAAAAATACATATAAAAAAATGAAATTATAGTAAAAAAGAAAAAAAAAGAAGAGAGATCATAATATGCATACATTATCAATGAAAATCCGATTGGCTTGGTTTGACCATCTGGATAATAGATTGTAGGCCATGTATACTTTTTGAATGTTGTCCTAGAATATAATTTTGAAATAACAATGATAATGGTAGCAATAATAATAATAATAATAGACAATTAAATATCCATATGTATGATACGTAATGAAGTGATTAATAATTTTACTTTTCTAGTTTTACCAATAATTCTGACGATCCTTTATCCATACAATTAAAATTGTTATTAGAATTTGTAGAATCAAATATACCTGAAAGCTTTTTCAAAGAACGAAAAAAAAAATAAAAACTAATAGTTATTATTATAGTTAAAAATGGTTAAACCCAAAAAAAGGAACATGATTATTTATGTTACAATTTTACACTTACTTAATATATTGTATATATGTATTGTATATGTATATTGTATATTGTATATAAAAGAAAATTTTTTGTTTACATGTTTAATTACAAAACCAATATCTTGGTTTGGATTAACTTTGATTAGCATCATAAAACTTTGAAAAACTTCACGAATTCCAGTCTGTAGAGTAAAAAAAATAAGTAATAAAAATTCATATGAAAAATGTATAAATTCTATTAAACATATTCACATCATAAGAATAAGAGTAATAATAATAATAATAATAAGCTAATTCTACTTGAGTCTGTACATTATATGTAATATGTATAATATCATTTGATTGACTTACCAATACGTGAGAAATTTGGTTGGGCTCAGTCATGGTCTACTCAAGGCAATCAACACAGACTCACAATTACAATATTAATTTTGTATAAAATTATAACTTATCAATAAAATATAATGATAATGTTAAATTAGTTATTTATTTTACAATTCCTCGTGTGGACGCTTCTCGTATGATTTAAACTCTTTATTTTGGATTTGAAATTTGTTTATAATACGCATTATTTAGTTTCTTGTAGCAGATATTATGAAAATAGCATTATACATGTGAATACTTACTTACTTGTAATTCATACGTTACAAGTTATAAGCAATTAAATATAGTGTTATTAAAATCATTTTATTTTGTTTGTATTTTATTTCAGCTGAGATGTGAAATTATTACATTATTTATTATAACACACTTGGGTATTTGAATGTTATTGCGATTATCTTTTTTTTCTGTTACGTCATTTTTGGTGGGATTTTGTGTCTACAACTGTTATACATTTTACTCATCATCGTATTGTAAATTAATTGGGTATTTATTCTTTTAATCCAGTTTATTTTTTTCCCAGTGGGTTTTAAGTGTCACGTAATTTCAATTGGTCGATGTACATGATTGTTATTTGTTTAATAAATGTAACATTGTTGCTTATGGTCTCATCTCAAATTCTCATATGATTCCTCGTATGATTCCATTCCTGGATCTGTCATTTCCATCGACTGCGGGTTCCAGTACCATCGGGAGTCCATGTGGTTTTCCCCAAGTTTTGACAATGTCCTCCTCCTCATTCTATCTCAAACTAGTACTGGTCCTCCTCCTGGTCTCGGCCGCGAGTGAGGCCATTTTACCATTTTCAGTATCTGTGTCACTCGCACTACAACTCACTCACACTACTACTACTACCACTTATATCAATACTTTCCTCTTGAAATTTCACACTCCTCACTTCCTCCACTTTATCATTGCCATTATTAGTACTGCTCCGTTCAAATCCTGTTTCTGCTGGAGCACTCTCATTCCCGTTTCCATTCCCATCGTCATGGCTACTCTGACTTTGACTCTGACTCGTAGTTGTTGTGGTTGTGGTAGTTACGTGTGCATGAACGTTGTTGTCTGTGGTGGTAATCGTCTTCGTTGGGAGTAAATTCCCATTCTCAAAGTCTTGAGACTGGGAAACAAAAGGGACTGCAGATGTGATTCCACTGCTCAATCCGCCGGCTGTTGTTGTTGTTATTGTTGTTGTTGGTAGTCCCGTCTCGGAGTGTTCTGTGGCTCCTCGTACATTTGATATTTCCTCATAACCGTAGTTATGCACATCATCGTCATGGAGTGGGGCATCTTGGGATCCTTCCACTTCCGCTTCGTCCCCATCCTCCATTTCCCGCATCCCCGCCACAGTGCTCAACTGACTGTCACTGAAATCTCCAGAGGAGTAGGAGCCCTCGTCCATGAGGTCGTAGGACATGGGGATGTGTCCACTGCTGCATCCACTCAACTTGTCCAGCGCCATTTCAGATTTGACATCTCCCACCAGTCGGATCCTTGTGCTCTGTTCCCCTTCCGCCTCTCGCAGCAGCAAAGATCCTCCTTCGGGCTCCACCGTGACTGTCGTTGTGGTTGTGGCTGTTCCAGATGAAGTTGACGAAGACAGAGGAATTGTCTCTGGATTGGAATCCGTCGTGCCTGTCTGCTGGGTGGTAATGATAACAGATTGGTTTGAGTTGGAGTGTGACTGAGAATCCTCTTCATCCTCCTCCATCTCATTCTCGGTTCCCGCAGAACCAAAAACATAGCCGTAACCCATAAAAGAACCATCGGGAGATGTCATTGGAATCGGAGTTTCCTTGTTCCTGTCTCCTCCGCGACCTTGGCTAATTTCAGTCAACTGTTTTTCGGGTGCTTCTCTTCGGGCTGCTCCAGGGAATGCAGAGACTGTAGCCGATATAAATGAGCTCCCGCCATAAATTTCCTCAACATGTTCCATTTCCGTAATTTCAGACGCTCTTCGTCTGGTAAGAGTTAGAGAGGACTCGTGGATTTGATGTCAGTGCCTCGTCCCACTTTACTACAACTCACCTCTTGTGAGCTAAATCGTCTGGTGATGGGAGAGGAGGAGACTCCAGTCATTGTTTTTGCTGATATCATGGTTTCTCGCAGACTGGGAGTAAATCCACTCTCTGTTCTTTCTCTGATAATTTCCTCCACTTCCTTGTCTTCTTTGATTTGGTATTCGTATTTGTACTGGACATGGATGTGAGGTTGTGTTTGAGAGGTTCTTGGAGGGGGTTGAGAGCGGACGGATTATCTGTCTGTGTTTATCTAGTTTCTGATTTATCCTGTGGTTTTTCAGTGTCCTCGTCCATTTGACTTGAGAGTAGAGACTTTGTGATAGTGGATGCAACTTGGCCAATGTCTACTATGCTTGTAAATTGTTGAGTTCCTTGATCCTGTCGGATATCAATCTCAATCTCTTGTTGTTCTTGTGCTTGAGCACTGCTCCTGGTGACACTTGTGTTTTGTAGTTGGTGAGATGATGATGTCTGCTGGATATTTGATTCCTGTGCCAAGTGGATGATTTGAGATTGAGATTCTTCGGGAGCGGTTCCGACGGATGAGGTGGAGAAGGCAGATGTGATGGATGAGAAGGAGGAGGATTCCAGGGAAAGGCTCTCCTTTTGGAATGAGAGGGACTGGAAGGTTGTGCTAGTGGATGGATCACTTGACGTCTCTCCCACTTTGACTGCAGATGCATCTTGTGACTCCCTTCTATCACTCTGCCCTTGTGGAGTCCTTTCCCTTTCCGTATCTCCTTCCATCACCACTTCCCAGACAGAGCCACAAAGTCACTCGTAAATTTAACACCCTGTAGAATTAGTTTTTTTGTTTCATCGTCGTCGTCTTCTTGTTCATCATTTTCAGAGTATTGTTCAGAGTGAAGGACAGTTGAGACATTTGGGATGGAAGCAAAAGCAGCAGTGAAACTGGTAGTTGAATCTTTGTCTAGTGGTGAAGAACTCTTTCCACTGTCGGATTTGGACTCTTTCATTCCATCATCGACTGCATCATTTTTGGTATCAAGTAGCGTCTCATCTCCTTCTGGTTTAATCTGTGCAGTTTCATCTTTTGTCTCTCCTGTTTTTGGCTCAGAGTCAAGTAATTTTTGGGGAGTGAGATTATTACTGAGGACTCCCGCATCCACTGCTTTCTCCGTCTCCT
>JABASP010000633.1:0-45525 GCA_019776565.1 Sminthurinus signatus
TCTGTTACATAAACAACTTTGATCTTGGAAAATGTCCAGAGTCCAGATGTGACAAGAAAAAAAACAGAGTTGATCAATATATTTATTTCCTTCTACATTTCAGTGTGACCAATATTATAGATTATAGTGGACTTGGTATCAAGAATTGATAATTGATATTGTGGTCGACTTTGTGTGTGGATGAATAACCAAAGTTAAAAAAAAAAAACAATGTGCATATTTTATTGTTCAGTCCACTGTAAACTTGGACAATACATGATACATACAAATTAGTATCTACTATCTAGAATCTGTATTTGCACATGTGTACAGTTTATAATTTTGTAGTGCAAAATTCTTTGTTTTACACTTGATTGTTCATGGAAAAAACAAGAGAGTTGGAAGGGAATTTTCGTATTAATATTCTATGAAAATATTTTCTAAACAGTGAACCTTGCAGTTTCAGTTTTGCAAAGAGGAGCATTGTGTGCTATTATTTATTACAGAGTGAGTCAAGTTGGTAGCACTTTGAAGGAAAATAAAGCAAGAGTTGTTGTGTTAATTGTTGATGGGAGGAGGAAAAAAACTGCCAACTTTTTGAATGATTTGAATAGCCTAGTGTCTAGTGTTGTATGTTTGAGTAAGAGCATGCTTCTTGATTTTTCTCTGTATTATGTACAATGTACATCCATACAACGAGGGAACAACAGCAGCAGCAACAACAACAATACTCTTCTGACGTACAAACAACTGAACATTCAACAAGTAGGCAGGCAGGCAGGCAGGCAGGCAAAGAGAAGCACATTTGTATTTGTACATATAGTAAAACAACGCCCATTCCAACTGACAGGAACATTTTGTTTATTTTTCAATAACTTTGAATGAATACTGAATTTTAATATGGTTATAGATTTAAGATACAGACGAAAGCTTTTAAAATAGCTTGGCTCATGATGTGTGTGCATTGTGCATACATAATTATGGGATATGTATTAATAGGGATATGTATTAATACATATCCCTTGAATCTAAAATACATCACATTGGGAACAATCTATGTTCTATGATCTATGATCTATCTGTCCACAGTAACTTTTGAATTTGACATGTCAAATTCTCTTGATTGATTCTTGATGATTGATGTACATTATTTAGACGGAAGAATGTTGATTCATTTCATTTGTTCATGTACCACGGACGTTCTGGACACTGAAAGTTTACAATTCTTCCATGAGCATATGCACAAAATGTAAAGAGAAAGGAGACTGAATATAAAATATGTAAATGAAAAGACTGAATGTTTTTATTTTGGTAGACACACCACACACACATTTATTTTATTGAATTAAAAATTAAAAATAATGCTGCGTAATAGGATTTTGTACATAAATTAGTTTATGTGGTGTTGAGCTATGTGTTTTGCATTCCGATTCCGAGAAAGACGATTGACAGTATTGAACAAAACAACAACAAGAAAGCAAGTTTGCATGAAGCGTGCACATAAAAAATGGAAGAGAATGAACATTTTTTTATGGAATTCGTCTAGTAATTAAATTTACTAGTGATGAGAATAATGAATTAATAACATTGGAATTCATGTCATGAATACAAATGGAGGAGAGTCAGTCCTCTTGAATTCCAATTTCAATCTTTGGTTTGTTTCAAACTTTAAACATTCAAATTTCCATTGCATATTATACAGTTGTACACATGTATATAAACAAAGGGAACTTGAAATGAATTTGACTAGTGACTAAAGATTTACTTTTGATTGACTTTTTGAGCAATACATGATCATACTGCTCATCATGTATCATGTATGATGTGTAAATTAAATTATATATGTACAATTAGACAAATCTCACCACAAGAAGTGCTCTCTCTTTGCATAGATAATAGATAGATATTTTTACAAACATGTACGATGTACGAGTAAATATCTGGTTGAAATGTGTATGAAACGGTGACACAGAAAATAGCACTCGTCACCCATTATTTTGATTCTCTGTAATCAGTAATCAGTAGGAAATGCATTTTAAAAATAAAAATACAAATCTAGAATCTATCTAGTATCTAGAATTGCTATCATAAAACCAACAACAACCAACTTCAAACTTCAAAGCAACAAATTAAAAGAGAAGAATGTTTCCGTGTTTTAATCAGCATGAGGATGACTTTTTTTTACATGTACATGTTCTTTTTTGACAATGATTCAATGACAACTTTGTGTCTGATTTTTATTTTTGTATTTGTATTTGATGGGGTTTGAATGAAATTGTGAATTATATATTTACCCTCAGTTACCTGCAAACTGCAAATACATAGACGACATTCCATATCATTCTATACAATAACAATAAATTGCACTACAAACTTTGAGCGGACATGGATGAAGAAGACTTTGGCTATGTAGAACGGCGAGCAGGAGGCAGAGAATTGAAAAATGAGTACGGGAAATTGGAGAGTGGTGAGTGTGTATTGTATGAGTGTAGAGCAAAAATCAACCTCCACCCTGAATTTGTGACGTAATCTATCCGTTTCCGTTTCTATTATTCCTTTTGATTACTGTTGACTGTTTGACAATAATCAGAGTAGGTACATCTCATCCTCATGTACTGTGTATATACTCTGTGTTCTGTATATGTAAATACATATATGTATGTATGGTTGTTTCTCTCTCTCTTTCTCTGTGAGTCCCTTTGTGACTGTTGACTGTTGAACATTTTATATTGAGAATTGAGCATGTACGTTGTACGTTGTGTGTTGTTGGTATTTGGTATTTTGTATATTTTTACATACATGGAATTTTTTATTGTGTGTTATTTCAAACATAATGCATGTATACAATATTACAATATACATGAAGAGGACGTGCACACATTGTTTGTTTATGTCTCTGTATGTCTACATAATAAAAAAAAAGCTAGAAATAGACTTGAATATACGTTAGAGTGAAAAAGTAATGTGCTGTGTAATGATGCTCAGCACACAAAAAAACAACTTGCTACATATATATGTGTCTAGTGTCTATTTATTTGTTGTATGTGTATCCACTATCCATGTATCTATGTGTATGTATTGTGTGTCATGCTACAGAGTTAACAATAATAATTACCGATATTATAATGGCATTAATTTTTTCCATCTTTTGAATTTGTGCAGGCACAGGATCAGATGAATTAGATCAGTCATTGAGGACACTCTCTATCTCTGTGCATGGTGATTCTAGTGCTGGTGGTACGACGGAAAGTTCTAAGAAAGAGGAAAACAATAACTCTTCCAACGATTCCCCGTCACAAAACGGTGAAAAAATGTTGAAACACATGAAAAAAGCATCGCCACTCACAAAACCTCCACCAACAATCTCTGTAGGGTCTGAAAAATCTACTATGGACTCTACAAACACGCCAAAATCAACTAATAACAATAATAATAATACTAGTAAAAATAATAATAACAAAGTTTCTACAAAAGAAAATTCTCCATCTGCTAGTTCTGATAATCAAGTTCCTCTTCCTCAGGTAAATAAACTTTATTTTAAAATGAACATTCTATTTTTGAAAAAAAGGGTTAAATTAAAATTCCATATTGGAGAAATCTTTTGCATTTGTTTGTCTTATTGTTTTTTTTATTGTTTGATTTTCTAGAGATTTGTAGTAAAGTATTTGGGATACAGAGAAACGAGTAATTTGTGGGGAATCAAATATACAAGGAAACCAGTGGATGATATGGTCACAGAAGCAAAACTCACATTATCAAAGAATACGGACAAATCATTACCTCTTCTGAAACTAGAAGTGACTGAAAGTGGGATTTTACTGTCAGATATGCCACAAAATAAAGAGAGCGTCTTCCCATCCGGAAAATTTCCTATTGAAGCCGTAAGTTTTACAATTTCATTATTTTGAATATTGTGATTTCACAATAAAATTTTAAGCATACCTTAATGGTATCATTTTTTGTCGATAGATATAAAATTTAATTTGTATTTGAATGTTTTTTTCTTCAGATTTCTTATGGAGTTCAAGATTTAGTATATACTCGTGTATTTGCCATGATAGTAGTCAAATCAGCACTAATTTCAGAGGGTGAGACCACTCCGCCTATTCGTCTTGCAGATATTCAGAAGGCATCACTTGCTGGAACTGGGAGTTCTTTACCTTTTCGTTGTCATGCATTTGTATGTGATTCTCGTGCCACGGCCCGACGATTGACGTACTCGTAAGTGTAGTACTTTATGAATTTAAAATTTCTCTTTGACTATAGAAGTTTTTGAAAACTCGTAACTTGTATGAAATTGTAAAAAAACTAATAAACATATTTGTGTCTAATTTTAGATTAGCGACCGCTTTTCACAAATTTTCCCAACATGTCGCTGCAGGGAAAGTTACTCCAAAGAAGTTTGCTATCGACCTGAGATCACCTGAGGATATTGAAGCAGACTTAATTGACTCGGAAGCATAATTTTTAAAGATGGAATTTTACATTGTTACCAAACTACTTAGAAATACAAACTGTGTACCCACAAAATTACAAACAAAACAATATTGTACAATACACAATGCAATGCAAAACAAAAACCAATATCATCTCACCGATACCAATTTCAAACCAAAACCAGCAGTGATTTATTGTGATTAATGTGTTTTTTACAGATTAGAATTGTTAAATAATTGAGTTTTTATGCATTTTTTCGGTATTTTTACCATGTAATTTTTTTAAAAAAAGTTTTAAGCACTTTTTATTGTTTATCTTGATGAGACGTACAAAAATTCCGATGCATTTTTGTTTTTTTCGTGTCTATAATCTATAACATAATTTAGTACTAGCACAATCAGTGTAAAAATGTTCAAATGAACAAATACGTAATCCAAAGATAATGCAAACTATTCAGGAAAGTATATTGTAATTTGTAATTGATCGAAACTAGAAGTTACTAAATAATGTTAATTTTTAATTTAGATATTAAATTAGGTGTTTCTTTTGTATGAGCGCTTAAAAATGTTCCCACATACAATTAGTTACATTTTGTTTAGTGATGTTACATTACAGTTTAGTCCAAAAATCTGGAATTACTGTTGTTTTTTTTAAGTTAATATGTTAACCTCAAAATGTTTTAAGGCATACACCAGTTTACTAAAAATATGCGTTTACAGTTATTGTTATCCAGTTTACTTGTTGTTATTAATCCATGTGTGTTAGGCTATTGAGGATTGAGTTACATGTACAAATCTACAGTTAGCTATTGAAATTTTTTATTCAAATATAAGAATTGAATAATGAAATGTTAAATGCCTTGTATTGTTGTCTACTTGAATGCAGCTACTTTTATTATTTGTTTCAACGCTGTTCACTAGAATGATATTCAGTTTTCAGCATATCAGTTTTGTTGTTTTATAAAAAAAACAAACCCTTGAATAATAGAGAAGTGTTTTAGCAGAAAATTTTACAAAAGTGCTGTCTCTAGTTTAATAATTACGAAAAACAACCTTGGTCAGAATGATTTTTGTGTTATATCATTATCTACTGTTTTATGTTAATAGTTAATACCTTCAGTATTTTTCAGTCATTATGAATAAACTTTTAAAGAATCTTGTTTACGAATGTATTATGTATTATTTACATTGTCTGTCTAATGCGTATTACCTACTCAGAAAGACCTTAAGAAACTTTGCAATTTCATGGAAATATTGTTTTCGGGATCGGAAAAAAACTTACATTTATAAACACATTGCTAAAGAAATTCGTATTTAACTCTTAATGTCAAACACAGGGGTGAAAAGACACCTATTCTCTCACAAGTAGTTTGTATTGCATTTTACTAAAACTTTCCTAACCATTTTGTGATTTCTGTTCCATAAATTGAATAGTAAGTTCAAGTTAGCGAAGGGTTGTAAGTAGATTGTGCATTTTCAAAAGCTATGCACTCCATCTTCTAACAACCACAGTGAACTACGAGCCAAGAGCAACAAAGGAAAGGAAGGCCAGACTCACAGCTAAACTAATACTTGTGTAAGAGACTCTAAAAATTCTGAAAATTTGTAAAATCCGTGCTACTCAACTTGAACGTTACATAGTAATTTTCAGGATCGGATTTTAATATGGTTTGATCGTGTACAAGATAATGTTTTAATTTTTCATGTTGAAGTTTTCAGAAGACTGCAAACTAGAAGTGTTTTATTTATAAAATAGGTTGACCAAATATCAAATAGAGCAGTAGTTTTGACGAGTTTACGTCGAATGGATAGAGAAATATGCCAGGATCATCGTATTTCACTTTCTATTAAACTGGTGTTCTTATTAGTACCTGTCCCATTTACTTTCTCAATAGATTGTAATTACACCATATGACTTGATAAAACGGTTGTACGTGTAAAACACTTGTTTACAGTAAACATGATACATGATGCAAGGGTATATGTGTAGCGTATGTGTAGTTCATAATTCATAAGTGGAAACGGCAAACGTGTATCATCTTACGAAAAACAAAGGTTGTGTTAAATATAAATGATATAGGAAATATGAAAACGGTTGAGTGTGATCATAAAATATAAAAATACCATAGTCACAAAATGCAATTACTTTTCATTTTCATACGACATGATGTGTGCAGTGTGAACTATGAGTTATGACTTAAATACTTTAGTGTTCAGTGTTATGTGGTAATCAATACCATTTTAGGATGCATAGAAATAATAATAGTAATCAATATGATTAGATTTACATAAAATTTTATATTTTTTTATTCAACTCTTTTATGTAAACAAGATTTGACATTTATATTGTATTGTATTGACATTTGACATGGGTGAATGGCAAACCGAGATAAACGGACAGTGAAAATAAGAAAGAACGGAATAAATAAGTCTATTCTGATACAAGGGAAATCATGTTTCTTTCTTAATTAAACAGTTTACATAACAAAAAAATGAAATAAGGAATACATTTTTATACGTGTAATTGTATCATGAAATGGATTACAGTGTAAATATGATGGCACTTTACAAGATAAATACAGTTACATAGAAAATAATACTATCAACATAATACTAAATTTATAAAGTGTATATAGAGAGACCGAAGAGAAAAAAAGTACAAACTTTGTTGAAAACTGAAAAAGACTTTGTTGTTACTTGTTCGTTCAACAAGTTCAAAGTCAGCACCCCCTTTTACTAAAAAAAATTGACAAACAACTATTGAGCTCTGGAAAACGTACACAATTGTCAGTACACGAAAAATCGGTGTGACGCTTACATTCGTGTAGTTTTCACAATGTAAATACTAGATACAATGTACACATACAATGTTACATCAAAACAACTCTAAAAATACATGGCTTACAACTAGATTTCGAATAGTTTTTCAAATATCGTGTACACACAATTAATCTGTTCTTAATTTTAAATTTCCTTTCGTTTTGTTTTTTTACACATATCTCACATCTTACTTCTTACTGTAATAATTTTCATTTTATATCCAATGCAAATAATATCAAAATACCCAGTAAAGCACCTTGGGTATATTTCTTATTTCTTGACGAGAAAACTTATAATGTTACTAATAATTTCAAGTAGTGCATTTATGGATTAAACAATTTTTGTCTGTTTTTTTTTATACTTTGATTTTCTACCTTTTCTTACAAAACATAAGTACATAACACCTTTTTTCTTCTTTTCTTCTTTCATTTTTTCAATCTTATTACTTTTCTCCTAAAATAAGTCTCTCAAGAGAGATTTATTTAGTTATTTGTAGTATATTGGACTAAGTAAAATTTATTTAATTTTTTATCTATAGCTAAATATTGTTTATTTATGCTACAGGTGATGTTGCGGCGGGTTCATTTTTCTCTGGAATAACGCCAAAGGCATCGTTTACCTTGAAAACATTAAAAAGTTATTAATTAAAAATGGTTGCATTAGTATCCAATGCATACATAAGTAAAAGAAAAAACAAAAATAAAAAATTTTTTAAAAAAAAAATCTAGCTGGTGAAACTAAATGAAACTTTCAGGAAATGTTAAGTTTGTTTACCGAATAAAATTGTGCGGCCATGTCACAGGGGATGGAATCATCGGTACGGGCACAAGTTAAAGATTCTTGGTTGAAGATGGTTTCTTCTGGGCAGATAAAAGACCACTTGTACATTTTTGTTGAACCGTCAGGGAATTCAGCTGGAAGACAGACATGGAAGACCTTAAAAAAATACACACAAACAAGGTAATTAAATTTTATTACATAATAATTTAAACATGAATGAAAATTAACAACAGTAAAATCAAAGATTCAACTAGAAGTAGCATGAAGAATGCAAATGTCAGCAGAAAAGGTAAACACATGTATGTAATATCTATGTAATGTGTCGTTTCATTAGATGGATTGACTGATAAGTAATTTTGTAAGTAAACAAACGAATGATATTGAGCACTATCACACTTTTCAAAATTACTGTGTAGCTTGCTGTGGAGGTGGGTAAAAGAGAAATATTTCAACTTAAATCAAATGTCTACTAGTCGGCACTAGATGTACACTACACACAAGTCAGCTGTTAATATGATGAGTTGATTCTCTTGTTAAATTACACCACAAAATGTAACTCTATATAAGATTAGCTTTGTCTTGCATGTGTTTTTTATCGCAACTATTTGGCACAATCTTTCATACACTCACAGTGTCTGTTGTCTGTCATTCGTTCATTCATCCTCTTCATTTGTTTACTTGCATCTACATCTGATACTGTAGACTGTAAAGTGTAGAGCTTAGGTATTTTAATGGCTATTGCACTCACGTGAATTATATAGCCCACAAATCTGATTTTTCCTGTTATCCACATGTTCTCTCACATTCTTGAGTTAAATAGTATGAATTTGAGTAATTTTTAAAGGAGCATCGTCAACATAAAAGTTGACATTTATTCTCAGAGGTAGACAAACTGAGAAACTACTTATTTCAACCTACAAATAAATTCATCTTTTCTGTACACAGTACATTACTGACGCTCTTGACTCTCAGCCTTTTTAGTTTTTTTTTATTGCTGTTGCACTTGCAACAATGTGCAGCAATTATACTAGTAATGACAATATTAAGTGTGAGGCAAGAACAGTGTTCATGAATGATTCTGACATAAACAAAAAAACAAATAGTGATATACTCACAAAAAAGTTTTACTCATGTTTACATGTGTACGTGTACAAATGTACAAGTGTACGAGTTATGTAGCTTGCTCGTCTTCTTCATTTTACATTAAACTTGACAAATTTCTTGGCGAATATTGACTCATTATAAGACTTAAACAAGATGTGGTTTTGTTATCTTTATCCATCTATTCGTTTTCAATCGCGTCCTTCACCATTCACCATTCATCGTGTTTTATCATGATATGTAGGTAAATGAAAAGCAAACTTTTGGTAATCAATCTTAAACTTGCAATTCTAAGATGAGAGCATCAGTGTTTAAGTAGATGAGTAAAGTAAGATGACTACAATTCACAAATCATAAGTTACAATAATTTAGACGGTGCCTACATTTCATGTATAAATACTTTGAGAACTGATTTGAGTTTTGAGTTTTGAACAAGAGAATTTATTTTTCATTTTAAGAATGGAATAATGAGAACTCGAAAACTTGAAGAATGAATACATGAAGAGTTTTTGGCCCATCTTCATCTCAATCTTTAAAATGACAGCAGCCACATCATGTGTAAAGTGTAAACATTTACACATACCTTCTCATTTTCATTTTCCATCAAATATCATAAATGAATATTTACAGTATTGCGAGTCATACCAGCAATAAAAACTACAAGCTTTTTTGGTGGACTAATTAACGCATGTATCTAGTATCTAGTACCTACATGTGTATGAGTGTGTCAAAACTAAAAGGATTCTCAGTTTTCAATGTATGATTTGGTCATACACTAAACAAAAATCATACACAAATGTATACATTGCATTATTTATTGTAGCTAGATTGCGCCTGTCTGTCTCCACGTGTCTATTCTTTTACTTTAGAGTGTAGACATAAGACACAAGACATGGGTAACCTGAAGTGTCTACTTTACTCTACTGTAATATCTTGACTTGTGAGCAATTTCTACATAAAAATTGATGATCACTTGAAATTTTATTGTTATTGTGTATTGGATTGGAATGTGGTGGAAAGTATGGTAAATACATTTCATTTCATGTTTCTATATTTGTTCTAATGGAATATAGAAAATGGAAAATGGAATGTCTTCATCAAGAATGAAAAGAGTACATATTTACATGCTTACAAATCCCTTGTCCTATTCATTTGTAATCTACTATGTGCATCGAGTTTATGTAATACATTATTCGTAGAGAATAAAAAGTAAAAACCCCAATATTGTCTTGTACGATGTAAGATGTAAGAAACAAAAGACAGTGACTGTGAAGGAGCTGATTTGAGCTGAGTTGGAAGTTTGGAAGTTTCTGTATTCAATATTATACAATATGATATTACATACATTCATAAAAAAATAGTAACCAGAAGCTTTCTCTGTCCATCTTGAAGAACTAAAATAGAGCATGTCTGTCTACATTCTACATTGTGTTTGAATTTACATGATTATACATGTATTGATCTTATTGTTTGTGACGGGGATCTCTGGGAGATTTACTATTTTGAATGTGTGTAAGTTTATTCTTATACCTGTATTCTGTATTCTATACTTTATATGAATTGCCTACTGCCTACATAAGTGCACGTACAAACACTTCTAGTCTTCAGTCATTTGTATAATATCTTTACTTGTACGTTTCAAAATCCAACTATTGTATTATGAATTAACTGCACTATACATGTGCATGTTGGATGTGTAATACGCAGAAAATGTCTTCCTGATCCGAACAAATCATGTTGAGAAAAAAAAATCATGATGAAGATTGACGTGGATCTTTAAACTGTCACGCATGTCCATTGTACAAGAACAGAAGTATGTAGATCTGTCTTCTTATCTACCTTTGACATACCTCGGTATTATTATTAGTTATTCTTATTCATATCAACTCTCGTTTTCTCCTAAATCTTAGCTTAGCTCAGCTTGTACTAGGTATGTTAAATGAACTGGATGACGACCACGACAGGCCACTGGAATTTAGGGCTGTCTATTTATATCGACCGATGTCGATGTCGATGTCGATGATGGTAATGATAAATCATGCATGTGTACCAAGAATCTTATGGGCAATGGAAATGGACATTTCATCAACTTAGAAAGCCAAAAGCCAAACCTCAGCATAAGCACTTGATATGAATGTTGTTTACTGTACTGTATGGAATGGCAGTATTATTATTATTAGCATTACATTACAGCTTTTTAATATTTAATCTTTTGTGGTATGTAAATGATGTGAGTACTTTAAAGCGTGTAATCAATTTTCTATTTCTGTTTAAATGTAAAATTACTACAGGGTAAAAAAAAACACCTCCGAGATGAGATGATACTCATATGTACTCATTTTATGATACATCCGTCCTCTTGACAATCAAAAAATTAAGACTGCTAATCTCAATTTTTTCCCCTGTGGGCTCACTTCTCTTATCTAGCGTAAAGTGAAGTGAGAGGAATGGTAAATATAATTATAATTGTAGATATTATCTTTATTTTACTATATGATATTAATACTAATGAGAAGAGATAATACTGCAATTATTACTCCATTACTATTATTAGATTAGCTGTAAACTGTACACTGTACACACAAGGTGTACATGACAGTACATTTCGTATATTGCATGTTTTGTACTTGATATGTACATCAGCTCAAAAAATGTACAATGTACAAGGACAATTTTCATTGGAAAGGGAAAAATGCCAAACAAAAATGAAAACAATGTCATATATGATGATGATTATGCCAACATTGCATTTCCACTCAATTTGATTTGATTTGTTTTGTTTTCCAAAATATAGTCTCATCTTCTACTTTGATACTTTTCTATCTGTGCCTAAAAGTTTTTGTGTTCATGTGGTGTGTTTTATGAACAGTAATAAACATGACGATCATGATAATGATGACGAAGCAAAATACATAATATAAAAGATAAAAGAGGAGAAGAAGCCATTTAAAAAGAATATAAGAATATATAAGTGAACAGGAATATCAAGTTTTAAAAAAAAACTTACTTGGCCTAAAAGTAGTTGTCACAGGGAAGACAATGAATTTGAAGGAGAAGAAGAAGATAAGAATTGGAAACACAACAAAATTAAACATGAACTTGTATTAGTTTTAAAGAAGTAAAGATAAAATAATTCTCAATTTATGACATAATATTATGGAATATTGTATATTATATAATGTAAATAGTTACGTACAGTCGTTGTCAACATCGGCGTAGTATCCTATATAATACAAATAAAAAAAATCAAATGAAATACAGGAATAACCACAGTTTAATTGCCTATTCCTTTCCAGTGAATAAAACTTGTATTTATATGAGATTATTCAAGAAGAAGGACTTGCTTTGTTTACTATGCATTATACATAGAAAAAAGGTAGAAACAAAGGTTGTTTAGGGAGGAAATTAAACCCCAAATTATTGTTCTGTAAAGGTTGCGGGCACACTTATATAAGGTATATAATGTACATTAAAGAAGAAGATAGATAATGCGTGTATATAAAAGATAGGGTAATCAAATTTCGATTAATTCTACAATTTACTGTTTGATAAAGGACATTCTATTCTTAAACATTAAACGTTAAACATTGAACGTTGAACGACAAGTTTTTAGGAATGGGAGACAAAGGAAAGAGGACTCGAGAAAGATCAAGGTGGTTTTGTTGGAGATTGGAGATAAAATTGTTTCCCTTATTAGTTTATCTCTCAAGTTATTATTGTCACATCATCTTTTTATACATTTTACATTATCATGTTTATCTAAAAAAAATCAAAAGTTTTATTTGATCATGATAGCTATTAGCCAAATATGTATGTAATTTACCGTAGCTTCTGCTTTCACAGCTAAAGGTATCAACAATATTTGATCGAATGGATGTACTGTTGGATGGGAGCCCAAGGGGTTGTTCTTCTTGGCCTTCATCTTCTGGTGCTTGTCTGGCCACCTACAATCATACCATTAGACATTAAACATTAGACATTAGATACTAGACATTAAGCAAGTATTATGCATAAAAAATGTGTGTAATGTGTGTAATGAAACCGGAAATTACCAATGCATCATACATCATACATGATATTTTACATTTTACTAATGTATATAATATATTGTACATCATTCAAAAGTTGGATAAATCCTGAATTTTGATCTTTTGATATTTTGAACATTCCCTATAATCAACGTCTGAAAATGTTCGGAAGAATGTAGACAAAAGGATTATAAATAATGCTAAATAATATATTACCCCTCTTTAATTTATGCAATATCCTCTTTGTACTTCATATGCGTATTCATGTACTATTAAAAATGTGTACAGAATATGTACAAGTAAAACGTGTGTGATCACATAATAATAAAATTTTAAAGAACCCTCATAACATGGTTCATTAAAATTAATAATAGTAGCATAAAATATTATACAGGTATAAGAGCATCAATGGATCATCTTTCTGTCTTATGTAATATAAAAACGTACGTATTTTATACCCTTTACCCGAGGTATGAAAACGATGCTGGTCATGAACAAGAAGAAGGTGGTTGTAAGTTGTAATACTTTTTTCTTCAATACTCAAGACATAGAATACAATACAGCATAGCATAGCATAATTTTATTCCATTGTCTCATCTTCTTTGATTTTCCATGACGTACATCACCTCATGTGTATAATACTTATGTAATATGTAGTAAGTAGTAACAATGATAATATATCATAGAATGGAAATATAGTAGCGAGTCGATTGTCAAAACACACGTCTTTCTCTATTTTATGCGTGTGCATACGCATATAATTGTAACGTGTAATAATAATGTGTGTCTCTGATCCTTGCTTGTATATTGTATACATACATCTATAGTCTATAGGCATACGCAATGACATTTGATATGTGAATGTAATATTTGTGTGAATGTGGACACACTCACGTATCACGTACCTGATACCTAATGAAGAGGATAATGAGTAAATTACACTTAAAAAAATCTGTCTATGAACTATGAACAGCCTCAGTTTCTTCTTTGCTTCTTCTCTTCTCTTGAAGTCTCATACCTCAACTCAAACACAATCCAAAATCCACAGTTCATAATGTATTGTGTGCTGTAAAGATCTTTGAAGAGTATTAGTATTTAGTGTAAAGTATGAAACATGATGTACAAAGGTAACGGCAAATACATGTATACGTATTACGTATTACATATCACATACGAATAAATGAGTAAGTCACTGAATGCCTGAATTAATGAATGGATGGATGACTGAATGAATGAAGGAGTGAATGAGAATAATCTCATAATACCTTCAAAAATCTCATCTTGTGGATGATAATTGTATGTGTGTTTGGGTATGTGCTTGAATTGTTACGTTATACGCTTGTACGTTGTAATGTGAAGCACCTACCCATCTACCTATCTTTCTATCTATCTATCTATCACTTTCACTTCCATTTTACGTCGTGTTACCTTCCTCCTTCTTCTGATTCAGTAATGTGCTATGTGTGATACATCATAATTCTATTACAAAGATTTATGCATGTACATAATACATAATATATATTTATACACGAGAAAAAAAAGACACCACAACAACACCAAACTTTTTTTTTCGAAGGCTTGAGTCTTTTTATTTACTTGTATGTAATATGTAATATGTATACCTACAATCTACAGTGTACACCCTCAGGTCTAATCCTTACTTAGATAGATTCAAAGAAAAAATGTGCATACCGTTTTTGCACCAACAATATTAGAAGAATACACACACATCTTCTTCATCTCGCTACTTGACTGCTACTTAATACTTAATACCTACCTACCTTATGAGTGTACAATTTCCATGTTTCAAGTGTGCTTTTTGTATTTACTAGTATTTGTGTCTTGCGTCATGTACAATGTGCACAAAAATATATATGTTTAAAATTATTACTATTATACTATGAATATGAATATGTAAGTTTCCTCTATTTAATATTTTATATCAAAACCTCTTTTGTTTCGTTATTTGACTCAAGAATTAATGGTTATTCATGTGTGAGTATATGTAAACTTATGTTTTAGTTGTGTGTACTTTTGCACGAAAAACAACTTAAGACAGAGCACATGATGTCTTTGGAGTTTTTAGTTTGGAGTTGGGTCGACTCGTCATTGCAGAATTGCAGAATGAACAAGTATGGAATAGAAGAAAGAAAAAATTGAAAAAGTGAAGGAACATCACACATCAATAGATAAATATTGTTAAATCCTTCTATTGTATTTTGAAATACAATATCAATATGGCAATGATTCGTTCCTTGTCTATCTACTATCTACCGTAGTAGACGGTTGGTAGTTGATAGTTGCAATGGGTACAAAACGAGAAGGATGAAAAAATGATATAGTGATTGTTCATTCATCTGATGTCTGATAGTTTGTCATCAAATCAATCTCAGGGTATAATATACAGTGTACATTGTACATATAATGTATTTATATAGAATCTGAAGGAGAGACAAGAATATACCTTAGAAAGAATAAAATACAAAACACATATGACTTGTAATGACGAAAAAGGTCAAGAGGTCAGGATTTTATCTATGGATTTTAATAACAAAGTCTCCTCGTCCTTCACTATATGACCACCACCAACTCATCAAACTCAAAGATCACAGCCACAACAACACTATTGTTGTACTTAAACCAAGTCCAAGATTTGAAGATGTAACAGTGTACATTGTAAATAAATTGTAATGAAAAGAAGGGAGTGGAAATAAATAAATAAACAAATTAATGAGGGTTCTGATACCTAGTTTACTAAAGGTGAAATTGAAATCGGAAACATTCTTCGAGGATTTATCTAGAGATTACTTTGAGCTGTATTATTCAACATTGTCACCAAGAAATCAACAATGAAAAGAATCTGAACTATTGAACAACTGAAGAATAATGAACCAAGAGAAAATTGTTTTTTGTTTTGATGAACGGAATATTATAGCTGTGATGACTATTTGTAGATTAGAAAATGCTGTATACTGTCTAGAGAAATCACAAAAAGGGCCTGATAAAAAGACAAACTAAGCCAAGCCCTTCAACAGTAAATACATATTACATATTATGTTATACTTTGGGATTTGGTATATTTAATACATAACTGTGAGAATCTTTTCATTCTACATCCTGAATTTTGAGTTGTCCGAGTCTCTAATGCTAATGCTAATGATGATGATGCTCATTCCAAGTTTGAGTATTTGTAATGCATGATAAATCAAAATGGTCCTCATCTTTTCAATCATGAAAGGTTTATGTCAAACGAGAGCTTAAGACGCTTACAAAGACTTGTAGTTTGTAGCTACTCTCCGCTTTGCTACTACTCTTGTTTTTCTTACTTACTAGTTACTTTAAATGCACAAGCAGATACAAAATGCAAAAGTATATAGATGAAAGATGAAGAAGAGGGATGATTCAGAAAAATTCATGAGAGTGACAAATTGTACACACTTTCCTTTCTCAAAAAACTGTCTCATCCCGTGACCATTTAAGTCGTCAAATGTGACTGTCATCCCTTCTCCAATTATTTATCCTCCGTAAATATGCATCTTTTGCCCTGCACCTTCATACTCAAACTAAATTCATCTATATGCAAAGAACAAAGTCAAAATCCTACAATCTTCATGCAACTTGTATTTCAGCAAAAACAACTGCACGAACTGCATAGGTAAAGTCACTATTTCTATTCTCCATTCTCTCTACTGAATTCTAAATTCGTTACAGATGTTGACCATGCTGTATAATCCGTAATGCACAATTTTTAAGTGTATGTATGACGTGTAAAATAGTTTCTGTTCCTTTTCCTAGAAACTGCACACTGCACATATAGTATGTACAACACGTATATATTATACACGTCGACATTGTGATGTAAATGCTATTATATAAAAGAAGAACTTTGATAAATTAGCTTAATAGCTGTCCTCTTTTTCCTTTCATCTTCTCATTTTAATGATGATGCTTTCTCCTGCGTGAAAATACAAGTAAGTACATATCTCTAACAAGTAACAAATATGAAGTAAGTATTGTGCATGTTAAATGTCGGTACTGTTTATGTTTATGCTACATAAAGTTGTTACATCCAGTTGTTTTTGCCACAAATTTTAATTCACACTTGACGTAAAACGTATAAACTAAAGTGCAAATTTGACAAGTGACACGCTTAAACTAAAAGGATGAGACTGAGACTAAGACTAAAAATTATAGGAAGGAAGATGAAAGCCTCAAGTTTTGATTATGAAACAATTATCGTCAAGATGATATACACATGGAAAATTTCCTCTTCATTTTTATTATTGTTTGTTGTTGTTGTTGTTGTTTACAGTCAACTTTATTTCCTAACGTCTAAACTTCCTAAACTGCCATAGTTTCATTTTGACAAAGAAGAGAAGAAGAGAATACTTAAAGAAAACTTAAAGTGAAAATGTTCCATGTTCTGATTTATGCACAAAAACATCTACCTCACTAATAAATAATAATTATTCACTATGATTTCAAGAGAGTACAACATGAAACATGGTGCATGTTTGATGTTCAAGTTCCGTACAACGGAACTTGAGGAATTAAAAGAGATAGGAATAAAGCATGTTATATTATGCTATATGGAGGATGGATCACCACAAAATACCAAAGAGCTTTTAATTATAATTACTATCTATTAACTATTAACCTGACTGTGTACTTGTTCAAATTTGTGTTTGTTTTTCTTATTTGTAATTGTAGTTGTATGATGTATGATGCCCACATGTAGTATTGTATGAGTAAAGTGTATAGTGTGGAGTGTACAGCGTATAAGTACACTCCACTCAACACTCACTCAGTGGTTTCGTCTGAATAACTATAACTATAACAATAACAATGGAAGGAAATTATACTTGAAAAGTTATACTTACTCTGGTGTTGGGTAAACCCAGTGCGACGGCAAAGAGAGCAACGAGGGCTGTAAACAAGAAAAATAATAATAATAATAATCTTTATCATCATCATTGTCACCATCATCTTCATAATTATTATTAGTACAGAGTACAAAATACAAAATACAAAACACAAAACACACACATCAAAATACCACTACAAATCATATACTTTAAATACTTTATACATGCAAGTAAAACTATCATAAATGATCTACACTCTGTACTCTGTACACTATAGCGTTCTGTCATGTTTATATTATAAAAAGTACTTTAGTTGTTAGAAAGGGAAATCCAGACTAATTTTCATAGTGTAACAGTGTAAGTGTGTAGATAAATATCCTCATATTTCACTTTTTGCTCATCTCAAATAGTCTACTATCTACCCTCTCTTAAATAGTTAAATAGAGTTTTCACCTAGTCTCATTTTTATATCTGCAATTTGCATAATATAAGTACCTTCATGCAACGGATAAATTATATATTATATATAGGAAACACAACTTTAGTGGTTTGTTTTTGTGTACATAAAAACTTCGTTCTAATTCTCTACTCGTACTACTTTATGCTTTATGTTATATCTGTACTTTGTACATGTGTTATATAGAACAAATAAGCTAATCACTCACAAAACAATGGAGGCAGTGAACATGTAATATGTATACTCATGTCATGTAAGGAATCAAAAGTACACAGACACATCCATGTACAATGTACAACTGCATAACACATGACGCGTTCTCTCAAAGGAAAGAAGGAAAAAAGTGTATAGAAACAATTGATTGCTCATGACAGTTATGATCGATTATGTATACGAAGCAACATAATATCTGTCTCTACTTGATACAACATTATTTAAACTACACTCAATCAAAATGGAAAGAACTTGAAACTTGAAAGCAAGAGTGAAAGAATAAGAAGAATAAGGGAAAAATCTAATAGGATTGGCTCTTGCTTTTATGAAATGTATCAAAGAGCTTGATTCCTTTCATGTAATTTTGAATCTGCAGGGAGTCTGATTATACAAGGAGAGACTCTAATGAATGATTAATAGCTCAATGCATTGGCTACAAATTGGCCAAGAGGTGATGAGACGAGGCTGATCTTAAACAAAATATCGTAATAATAGAGACAGAATCATTCGTACTTTTTCCACCTCTTTCCTTTCATAAGGCGCTAATGGCACTGTAAAATTTACAATGTTCAATGTTTTTTTCTAGTATATAGTATCTACAATTTAAAGTATATACGTATACGACTTGTAGCAAGCATTGTAAAGTATAATCTACGAAAATGCAAATACAAACTAGTTTAAATAAATAATAAATGTAAAGTTTTTTCTCTTACCGACTGAGACGTAAAGTTTCGACATGATGATGATTTATGTGGATTATTGGGGAGAACTACGGTTTCAAGTTGACTAGCCTACAAAAAAATATAGAGAAAAATAGAGTTTTTGTACTGAGTGAGAAAAGAACTTTAGAGGAAAACAAAAGAAACAAAGTGGACTAGAGTATTGCAACAGTTTTATGTAATGTATTATCTAATAGAATTCCAGGAGAAAGGTATAAAAC
Source organism: Sminthurinus signatus (assembly GCA_019776565.1). NCBI lineage: Eukaryota > Metazoa > Arthropoda > Collembola > Symphypleona > Katiannidae > Sminthurinus > Sminthurinus signatus. Next base: position 19,620 of record JABASP010000633.1, read on the forward strand.
AAGAGAGAGAGAGAGAAGGAGAAAAAGGATGAGGTGCAAAGGGAAAGAAAAGGAAAATGATACAGGGATTCAAGTATGGTTATGAAGTTATGGGTAATCCAATCCGATTGAAAGTTGAAAAAAAACTTGATATTAGTGTTGTGTAGAAAAATTGAGTAAAACTCAAAGCTCAAAATTGAAAGCCACTTTTTAGTCCTGTTAATGTTCCACTGTTAATTTATTGTATACTGTGTCACTCCACTTTAATCTTCAATGTTTTTGGTTAAAAAATTGAAATTGAAAAACAACAACAGAACAATATTGGCACTGAAAAAATCCGAAATTTGTTCCTTTACGATTCACAAAAGCCAATAACACTTTGATATTTGTCCACAATTCCAAAATAATACAGTTCTACTTCAACTTTTCGATTCAGGAGGAGAGCACTTTTGAAACACACAAAATACCAAATACGGTTCTTTTTTTTTTAAAACCCTATCTTTGTCTTTCACGTTTCATTTCAGTCACACTCTGAACTTTAAATTTCTTGAAGTTTGAAATTTTGATTCTGTTGCACTAATCAAAATTATTCTATGTCTTGTGAATTCCAACTTGATGTAGTTGTTAAAGGTATTTAGTTGGTAGAGAGAGAGGATGAAATGTTTTTAGAAAAGTATTTTACTGTTATGAAAAATGATAAACCCACCTTGTTTTTCTAATGTTGATTTGAATTTTTGTCCAGGAGAGGAAAATGGCTTGAAAGGATCTTGTTGATCGGGAGGTTTGCTTGATTATGATGCACAGAAGAGTATCTCTAGCATTTATATACTCGGATGTCTACCCATCCCATAGCTATACCTTGTTCCGTCCATATTATATCATATCATATCGTAGTCACAGATGCATCTCTTTTTCTGTGGGTCCATCCTTATCAGTTTCTTCCTTCGAATCTGTACATACGACAGTATACATAATAAATAACACATACATAGACTTACAAATTAATATGCACAATATACACACACTTACGACGTCATATCACTACACACTACATGTTACACAGTACACAGGACACATGTGTGACTGCATTTACTATTTAGCATTTAACATTTTCATACACGCGTATGAATACATACATATGCATAAGAAGGTACTTTTTATTCTACATAGTTAAGCACTCGTATTCATATTCTCATGTTTGTATAGGTATTCTTTATTCTTGCAGTTTACTTGTAACATGTAGACTCTCGTCCACGCGCTTTCCGTAGCCAGCCGATCCTTTCATCCCATGCCGTACGTTCCTCAGTATTCATCATTCAGCTTGCTAGCATCACAGATCATAGTCTAGGTATTTCACATTCTCTCACCATTTGCTCCTTGTAGTGGTAAAATACAACACGGTGAACGGTGAGACTTACCCATTAACCATGTACCATGTATCATCCTTTCTATTGGACTGGATTGGGGGATAGGCATTAAACATATGTATTATATGATATTTGAATTTATTTAATCTTGTGTATTTTTGTATTATCTTAAACAGTGAAAAGTACAATATAATGCTGAGAGTTATCAAGATTTGGGCGGTATAATATATAGTATATGTTATATAATGGCATGATTTAAGAAGGTATCAAACAGCTTCCACATTTTTTTTACTTACATAACATAAAAAAGCCAACTTAAAAAGTATTCTTCAACCGCTTCTCAAGACTCAAGACTCAAGACTTAATATATTTTCAAGTCTCAAGTCTCTAATCACACATCACACATCAAAAATCTCAAGAATCAAATCAACATTGAACATTGAAATTTTAAATTGTACATTTTACATGTTTGTTGATTATAGCAAAAAAAAGGATTCGTCATCACAATTTTCATCCACCTCGATCGTCACCAGTTTTGTTTCACTTACGACTAGACAGGTTATTCTTGTATCAGAAAATTGTTGTAAATGTATCTGTGTATCGGCATCGCATATGTAGTCATGTTTGTTTGTTTGAGTAAAAAGGCCTCCATTTTCCTCTACACTTAATGTAACAAGTAACAAGGGAATCACAACTCATAGAATGAGATGTGAGATGTTAATACCTTCTTCTTCTTGGATGTTGGACGCGTACGTACATATTTGTGTCATTTATGTTGTTTAGAACGACATTTTTTCATCTACAAGTTTACCTTCAATTTTTATGTAATTAGGGATGTTGGACGTAGGACACGTTGGATATTTATATGTAAATTCAATGTTAGTAATGAGTATTGAATATTGGATTTCTTCCATCTTCGATATTTGTATTTTTTCCATCTTATTGGAGTTGTATCAGTTTTTAATGAAATTAATAATACGTATTTCATCTCAACCGTCTGCCTGTCGCTGATCTGTCTCATTCCTTTTTTTTATATCTTTTTCATAATTATTGACATTGTACAATGAATTTTTCTAGTGGATGTTCGACACATTTATGAATTACGGTACACGGTTCACTTTCAATTTCCCTAGTCATTACTATGCAGAATACGTTACAAGTTACAAATTAAAAATATTGAGGATATTGAAGGAAAAAAAGCTTGTCATTTAAAGAAATAATGTGGAGGGGTAAAAATCGGACGACCTTGACACTACTGAGGTGTCTATCCGAGTTGCTGTTTGATGTTTGATAGCTGCTAGTTCAAGCTTATAATTTTGATTTGAATGTTCTATTCATGCATTTATGTAGATTTAGACTTTAGGGTTTGATGGAGTTTGGATTTTGGTCATGTGTCGATGATTTTTTCTGCATCAGATGCATTAAGTTGAAATGACGGTCAATCGACAGGGTCTTTATCATTATATAATACTAAATAATAATTCATATTAGAACTTCGTGGATTTGAAAAGTACGTGGATTTTATATTAATCAGAATCAGAAATTCAAGTCACTAATGAATTCAATTCAATGACCAGTGATATGAATATGATATGACGATACACTGTCAATGTTGCTGCTTGATGCTGCATGCCAATAGATATTTTGGACGTCTTTTTAGTATTTTTCTTCTTGTTATTCTTTTCAGGTCAGAGTCAATATATTGTATATATATATGGAAAATTTAAGTAGTAGGTAAACGGTTCTTGTCCAATTTAGAGAAGAGCTTTGTAAGTATACTTACATGTACAAGATAAAAGATGATGTTCAATGGTAAGTGATAAACGATTGTAAATACTTGAGAGATTGATATTGATTGCAATCAATTGTTTTTCAATTTTTTTTGTTTTTGCTTAAAGTACAAAACAAACAGAAACATGTATATCTATAAGTTGTATAAGTAGTTGTAGTCGTTTGATTGAAGGCAGTGCAGCAATAATTGTAGTCAACTTATTATTATTTATTATTTATGAAATGCATCTGTAATCTTTGATGGATGTACGAACGACGAACATAATACATAAGATGCATAATTTATTCTCTTGATATCTTCTTGGTTCTTGGTATATCTCCTGAAAAAAAGAAAACACATGTAATATTCCTCGTCGTATAAAGTCGTTTTGATATTTTCTGTTGAAGATTACCAAAAGTTACCAAAAGGCTGAGAAACACGGGCTTTTGAGTTTTGGGTAAAAAGTAAAAACACACATGTCACAACTATTTGAACATCCTAAATGCAAAATAATGATGATAATATAGATTTCATGATTCATTCTTTCTTCAAATTATTTCTTATAAATACATACACATTTATTCATCCCTTGGTTCCAAGTTCCAAGCCTTGTGTGTATATGTACAATTTTTATAGCTTGTACCATGAACTGTGGACGGTGTACGGTGTACGTGCACTGGTATTTAGCAGTTATTGCATATTTATTCATATTATTTGGATATTGTGACCATTCAAATTGAGCATAGCATAAAACATGAAACATACAACATAACATACATGTATGTATCTATGTAGAGAAAGAAACAAATACATAATGTACACATAATACTTGTCGCATTACTGTTGCTCCTATGGAAAGTTCGTGATTTTCAAGACATTGTTCCATTACACCAGTATGAGGTAAAAAAAATAAAGTATGATAAAAATATTATCATTATACGAATGAAGATGAACGGTGACTACTACTATTATTATAATATATCTATATGAATATGAATATGAATTTACTATTGTACAAATTATTATTTGGTATTTGGTATTTTCAATTGACGTGTGCCCTGCTGTTTTCAGCTGGCTCACATATACAAATATAAGCATATAAGTAATATGTAGATAAGTAAAGAGAAGATGATCATTTCGTTTAGACACATTCGATTAGTTGGTTTTACTTTTGGGTGTTAGACTTCTTCCTTCGGATTATGTAAATTATACATAAGAGACATACGTATTATATGTTTTGATAATGATTCATGCAACTTGATACATCATACACATGACTATTATTATTTATATTATGACACACGAATTTTGTTGTTCGGAATTACGCGTTGTTTCTCTCTCTCTCTCTCTGTGTTTCTCTCTTCTTGTCTATAGTCAAGTACACGTAAAATTTTTCACAAAATATGAAATCTCAAATGATGTGCTTCATTTGATTTGATTTGACTGTGTTATATGCAGTATGTACAGCGCAAAAGTTTTTGGGTTGCGTAGTCTAATCAATACACATGTAAAATGTAAACGGTAATATAATACAAAATACAATACATCTACAGCATACACCATTGCAGGATAACTATAATATTATTATATTTATGCATGTTATATTTTGAGTTCTGAATATATACAGAATTACAGAATTTAAGGCCATTCCGATATTTTCTGCAATTAGTCATATGAGTAAAGAATAAGAATAAGATGTAAAGAAAAAATAGAGATATTTACCATAATTTTTTCAATGACAGACCTCCAATCGACAATCGACAGTTGAGAAAGTGAGAACGAAAGAAACTCAAAAGTTCAAAAATAAATGTGCTTGTCCCTCACATAAATCTAGTTGTATAAAACTTGCATATAAATGCACACATGTAAATGTGGATGCACGAATAATACAGGAATGTAGAACAGTGGAAGAAAACAAATTAAAATGTTAAACATGAACATGTCATACATAGTTCATCATAAATTGAACGTTGCATCATTTGCAGTTAAAGAGGCAACGAAGAATGAAACAAACGAAAATCGTAATTCGTAATTAAACAAGATAGAGAAAGAAAGGAGAGGGAGTCAGAGACAGAGGCAGATACAGAGTTGAAGATAAAGTGTCTCCGAGACAGGACAGGCTATAAAATATCATGTGTTTATATGAACGAGATTGAAGTGAGTTGACTGTTAAGTTTAAGAATGGTGATGACGATGACGATGAATGGATGGACAATCCCTAATCCCTAATACACACACATACTAGAACCTAGAACACACAATGATTTCATTAGGACCATCTTTTACGTAATAAATTTTAACGGATGTATGTTGTGTGTGTTGATGGTCAAAGCGTGAGGGCTCAGCTGAGACAGAGAGATAGATAGAAAGAAAGAATAGGAAAAAAAATGTCTGTCGCAAACCTTTGGCTTTTTGCATTCTATTGTCCTCCTCCTAGGTACACAGAATACAGAGGTACAGAGTACAGAGGAACCATCTATAAATAACAGGACTGATGATAATAATAATAGTAATAATAATATCTTTATATCTCCATGCTCCTAAATAGCTAATACTTCTCGTTTAAAATACTCTATTTTATACATAACAGTCATATGTTATGTGGATATGCATGTACAATGTACACTTAAGACTGAATACAAGTATTATTATTATTATTACACATGAAAAGGTATTAATACATTAGTATTGTACTTTCTTCAAGAATGAAATGCTTTGTGTACAAGATTTAGAGCAACAGGTTTGTATAGAAGAAATGTGAGATGTATTTTTAAACACATGCACACATACATAAGTTTTGCCTTTTGCTATTGTCATCTGAATGCACTGTGTTTAAAAAAAAACTACCCTCTATGACAGCCTTCTTCCCTTTACATGTATAAAAAAACTTGAACACTTTTTAAGAAATATGACCAACATCATCATCATGATCATTATTGTTTACGTTACATGATACTACGTACAATGTTCATGGGCCATGCTTTTTTGATTCATAATAATATTGTACATTGTGTACGGGTAAAATTTTCCTTGAATGAGGATGCAAATTTTGCTCGGTCCATGTATTTTTTATCACAGCACCCTGTTTTCAATCACCTCTAAACTCTAAACTCTATGCTCATAGAGTTCATAGACTAACTTTTATTAGATGCGCTTTATCATTCCGACTTGGTACAATGTCGCATCTGTTTGTAATGGATACCTTGTAAATTCTTACAAGTTAATCGTGTTCACTCAAACTGTGTCAAATACAATAAATCCATAGACTTGTCCATGTCTTCCCAAGCATAAACTTTGACTTCAAACTTCAAGTGTACAAGGTTCACCTTTTTTTCTATCTTGCTAAAAATAAAGCAAGGTCAGGATTTTTCACTTTTCATATCTGTTTATACTTTATACAGTTTAAAGTTTATGGGTAGCATTTAAATGTATCATTTTTACTCACAATGTATATTCTGCGCTTGTTTTAATGTACAACTTTCATTTTCATTTTCGTTTTAGTTTCTCGTTCAATAGAAACATTATTTTTTATTTTTTAATAAAAATTCAAGTAAAGAGTGATTGCGTAACATTTTGCTTTTATATCAATACAATAAGTAAACTTTTGGGTGTAATTATGAGAGAGACAGAGATTTGTATGCAGTGAACTTTTATCTATGATATAATATACATTGTATATATACACACATATATATATGTATATACATTTTACTGTTTACTGTTTACCTCTTCTTTCTTGTAATGTTAAGTTGCTGATTATGATGAACTGCTCTCGCTTAAGAAACTGACACGTAGATTGTAAAAAAAGAAGAATATTCATTAAGTAAATGAATCGTGTGTAATATGAGGTATGGTATGAGGGAAAGACGGAGTGAAATGCAGTAGGCCATGTGCACATATTATGTACAACAGAACTAACAAGAGAAGTGAAAAAGAATGGAATGACCAACAAAATATTAAAGATCATTTTTATCCTTGAGAATTAAGAATATATGTATAGAGAGAGAGAGAAAAGGAACGAACACACACATTTTCAACGCGTTCGCACATAATAAAGTTTTCTGAATCTTGGAATTTGGAATTGATAGTCCTGTGTGTAAAATTTACTATTATTCCCCCTCATTTCGTTTTGATATCAACAATCAACGAGTGCGAAGAGTCATATATCATGTATTTACTCCATGTAAATAAATATTATGCATACTGAATAACCTAAATTCTACCGTCTAATGTCTATAGTCTACAGTCTACACATGACACATGCACAATTGATTTGAGGCTTTAAATGAAAAACCAATTAGTAATTAGCTCGTGATCACAAATAATTTGACCACTGTGTGCTTCAACACATTCAAGCTGTTTTATAGAAAAAATAGTAATAATATTACAAATGTTTTCTCACGTATTTACTGTTGGCAGGTCACAACTCAACTCATCACTCACGTTCATCCTCTCTCTCTCGCTCTTTTACTCTCTGCCCCTGTGTGTTTTTTAAAGTTTACAGTGTTATCTTTTACCACTGACTAGCTACCAATTCAATGTGTTATCTTGAACTGTTCTTTTGTTCTTTGCTTATTCATTAAGTTAAATAGAACAGATTTGATTTGATTGTTTTGTCCAAATTCCAATATCCAATATATATATATAAATTCACGATGAATCTCTCATCGTTAAACACTATAAAGATGCAAACTATAAATGAAAAACACCATCTAACTATTAGTACAAATGATTTGTACATGATGTAATAATAAGGAGACAGAAGATAGAAGAGCATGATGAGAAAGACCAAAAATGATAATAATCTTCATTTCTGCCCCTCTTGTACATTTTACATACAACATACAGATGTAGTTTACAATGACAATAAAAACAGATACACAATCAGAATTCATAACTCTTTTGTAGGTAATTTAAGACTTGAGCCTCGTGTCCACCGATGTCAACATTTACGCATGATTTGTTTATTGAAAAAAATGAAATGTTTTAATATGTGTGAGAACTGTTTTACTTTTTTCGTGACACCTCCCGCCAAGTGGTGGGTGAAAAATTCCAGTGTAAATATGTATGTAACTAAAGCTTGTATCGTGCCCGCCGTTCACCGTTCACCCATTCATGCATACAATTTAGCTTGTTCATTTATCACTGGAAATGAGAAATAATATAAAATAGGATAAATAAAGAGAGAAAAATGCATCTTGAATTATTGTATTGTGTAATAATGGATAGATTTTGGAGATGCATTACATAATTTGTGTAATTTGTACATAATAAAGAATAACAAGCACACAATACATGACACGACGAACACTTACTATTATATCATGATCAATGATTATGACTATGACGTATACATATAGAGAAAAAAGTCTTGAATCTTGAGTCTTTAGCTTCCATAAAAGTATAATTGTACAGAGAACAGAGTACAGAGTAAATAGATGAATGTCCAATGTCCATAGTCCACAGTATAGGTATAAAAAGCCTAAAGTCTCAAGTCAGAAACTTGAGATTATACAAACAAATGAAAAATGAATCAAAAAAGAATGATAATAAATAAATATATATTTATTGCATTGTATTTCATTGTGCTACCACTTTTATCGTCCTTCTTTTATGGCAAGTTTGTAAATATACATTATACATCTCTCATTCACAAGTACAATGTAATGGGCATATTTCCTTTTATTCTTGTGTAATATAATCAATAATAATAGTATATTATTATATTTTCTTTTGGGATACTATCTGATTGATTGATTTTGGGAATTTGCTGCAGTGAACAATGCCAATGAGCAGTGTGCATAAAATAAATACACATACACACATGGTGCGTCTACAGTCTACAGTGTATATTGTACAGCCTACACTTATTGGACATAGAGTACAGAACACAGCAACGATTTAGTATCAACATGATCATCATCTTCATCAAGAGATTCATAGATAAAGATATTTAATATAATGGGCATGTATACATCATATCAGATGTTACGTATGTATTATGTATAATGTATATTACAGTGTGAACAACCTATACTTACGCTTTACTCTTTACTCTTTATTCTTGTGGATTGCCGATTGCCGATTTGCTGATCCGACCATAGTTATTAATATTTCTGCCAAAGTATCTACCATTTTATACACATTACACATTATTATGCAGTTATACATTATACACGGTTTGTAGATAATCACATGGTTCACATCAAAAAGGAACAATGATGATCACAAGACATCGACATTTGTTGAGTAATTGACTTTATCAAGTATGTGCATATCTATTATGGACATTGGACATGTGATTCTCTTATTTGCATACAGTTTTCAAAGCAATTTTTTTTTTGTCCTACATCTATTAATATTTTGCCATATGTAAATATTGTGCGTATTGAATATGTCATTATGCTTACTTCTATGTATTATGTATATCAGTTTACAGGTGATGAAAATTCTTCAGAGTTTTTCTTTTCAATACGTGGAAAAAAGGTACTTACACCTTTTTTTGCAGTGGTAAGGTATGTGGTATGTGGTATTTTCCCTATCTGTTTTTAGCCAGTGTACCAAAAACCAAAAGTCCAAGATTAAAGATTAAAACGTACTTTAATTTTCTTCTTGGTTACTCACCTCTCTTTTATTTCTCAGAAAATGTATTTGAATCTACATTTTGTACATAGTGAACAGAAAATAGATACATAACTTGTATTTTCAGCCATCTAACATAAGGTATAACACATAGAGAAAGAAAAAAAGGAGTAGGTAAATAATACCAACTGTTTGTAGTTTGTACCAAAAGCGTGTGCATAGTTTCATGATGATTTAAAATTGCATAATCACCGTTATCAAATCATATTTTGGTATGCTAATGTTAAATGTACTACATACTTCTGTTTGACAGAGTTGTACATGTACATACATGAGTAACGAGTAGGAATACAGTATCTGTGTAAGACAGAGTGCGACAAAGACATTGTACGTTGTACGTTGAACGGTGTAGAAAAATGCAAGCATTGTTTGTAGTTATTTAGTAGGTACTGTATGGGAAAAGACCTATTTATTCTGATAATGTCCTTTCAGTTTCGGATTTTGTCTAGCACTCTTTGTTTAGTGCACACACAAATACACACAAGTATACTTATTATTTTGCTATTATTTATTTTGCTAACTTACTTGTAGTATCTTTGTCATCTGAAAAAAATGTAGATTCACTTGTACTTGTACATACTATATAAGAAAATACAGTGTCTAGTGTCTACATGTGTCTTATATTATACTAATTTTAAATTTGTTTCTTGGTACCTAAAGATGGATGATAGATACCTGTACTGTTGTATAAATATGGGCTACTCTTTATTCTATGTGAATAAAAAATAAAGATGTTGAGAGTTGAGTGGATCTTGATTCTTCATCGGAGAAGAACATACATTTGCTGTACTGCATACTGCATTTTATGAGTAGGTGACTCTTTCAGAATGATGAGAAGCAGAAGAAGACGAAGAAGAACAGAAACAGTGACAGAAACAGAGAGAGAGAAGGGAGAAAAGAGAGCTGTCTACAAAATCTACAAGGCACAAAACACAAACTGTAATGTTTTCTCTCTACTATTATAAATAAGTATTGTCTATTCTCTATCTAACGTTTATGTAATGTGGAATTTTTATTTCATCCTTATGTGTTATGTGTGTTATTGTATTGTTCCAGTATGTATCATGTGTAATGTATACATTATACATGCATCCATAATCCATAAATACATGATATTTACATATTACATATGATGGCATTTTTATTTTTTATGTAGTATTTGAATACTGAGGTAATGTAATAAGTAATAATATATAATATGTAATAGATGTGACTCTTTTTGCAGAGGTGTATCGTATAAATATAAATATGGGAGGGAGAATTGGGTATGTATTGAATAAGCATGTCCATGTACTTTTTCAGGCCTTTAAGACGTGAAGAGCATACTTAATTACTGCACACACCACACATTAACAAAGCTCATGTCACGGCTCATGATTTTTAGACGGTGTCTTGTGTCTATGGCTCTTGTGTTATGTTATGTTTTGGTATGGTTTGAGGTGGTATATGTATATGTATGTATGGTAGCTGCTACACCTTACTTGGTACTAAATATATACAGTTCCATTTAATATGCACATTTATGTATTGATGAATGAATGGATAGCTATAGCTATGTACAGATTTAGATATGTAACACACATACTAATGTGTATAGATATGTGAGATAAATTATGAGATTGAGATTTGACTCAGTTAAACGTAATGTAATGACTACTGCTGACGATGACGATGAGGATGATGGTGGTGATGACTATGATGACTATGATGATACCACCCCGACGGACTGGCTGACTAGTTGCTGCTGAAATGATTAACGGACTCGATGACTTGCATAGAAGGAGTTTTTTCTAAGATGACAATTTCAACTCATTCATTACTTTATTATTTATGATCTATGAGTAGCTTTTATTTCATACCTGTACACTGTACACTGTACAGTATCTACAGTAGGTAGTATTATATTCTTCTGCTTCTTTTACTTCTTTTGACTATTTAAAACTATCCCATATCCATACATCCATGTATCTTGTCTTGTAATACTGTATTATGCTATAACATGCATACTTTTTTTGAATGCTGAAGATTCAGGTAAGTATGTATTTATACACAGGTATACAGTATACAATTGTGTGGTACAGAGGTAAAAGAATGGGCCACTTTTTGTTTCAAACTCTCATAGATCAATTTCCATCACTGTATATTGTATATATGATGAATACTTGAAAACTCATATATCACTTAAAACTTCAAAGATTATATAATACAAATTACAAATGCTTACATTGCTTATTGCCTATGCTTATACTAGTAATTTATTAAAAGTGAGTAGTGAGTAGTTACAAGCTTATGTTTTGCATTTCTGTCATTTATGATACAATTCCTTGTCAATCAGTAAAAATGGCACATACTTTATTTCCCTACTCCATTCTGCATGCATTGCTTTGACACTGCCACTGTAATCTGTAGTATTTGATATATTTGATATTTGATACTTGCATGTGTCTTGTGTTTTGTATTTTGTAGTTACGTCAACTAATCGTGATATATGTATTGTTAGGAAACTGTAATATAATGATGTGTAAATTCTTTCTTCTTTCTTGCACATCAGTTGGAACTCAAAGCTGTATACAAACACTTGAAATATTTTGTACATCTGATATTGTATAGATATATCATATTACACTTGAAAATGGTCAAACTATTAGATAGAGTTCAAGATGTTTATATGAACTTTTTCCTTGTTTTTTTTTACTTTATGCAAGAGATGTGTAAAAGGTGTAATACGGAATAAAAACTGTCTGTATGAATTCTTACGCATACCGTTTCAAGACTCAAGACACCAGTAAATAAAGCTGTGGTCACAGAACTAATAAATTCTTAGTAAGCGATCATCGATAATGAATGATATCTTCTTTGAATTATGAGTTATGGATTATAGACACAGGTTATTAACTATCAACTATCAACTATGAAGAATGAAGAGTCATGGAATTATTGCAATTTGTCCTCCTGAACCTTTTTTTCTATTGGTATTTGGTATTGGTGAATAAACTGTAATTTGTAATCTGTTATGAGATACCTGTGCAAGATACTGCTAACTTCTGACTTCTGGTTTTAGTTTTTTCTTACATGTTCAACTAATCACGAATCTCTTGTACATATGTACATGTCTATATTAAATACTTGTGCTCATCCTCTAAACCATGTAATGTACATACCGCATACCACCGTGTAACCGTGTATAACTTTCTTTTAATCTCAAGTCTCGAGTGTTGAGGAAATGCGTTAGGTGATACGAGATAGTAGACATGAATATTATAGGAAAACTAATACTAATAATAATGGTTCTGATGATGAAACTACCGCCTATACTTGAGACTTGAATATGAAGTATTAAGTATGGAGTATGGAGACAAGAATATATATTTATCGTACAGAGTATGCAGAGGATGGATGTGCATTGTTCAATACTCGATACAAGTATCATTTTATGAGAAGTCTGTTTCAACTAATTATTTTACTCCTCTATTCTCACTTGACGTGTACTTATTATACTTATACACTTACTACAGAACTTAGATACAGGAGTTACTTCATATGTTGGATGAGTAATGTACTTGGACTAGTTATTTCATAATAATTTGGTGATCTTTATCCTACCTTATCAATATGCACACGTAATATGTGCATTATATTATACTTTTCATGGATGCTTTGAATTTTGAATTTAATTACTGTAAAATATTACAAAAAAAAAAACATTTGAACGTGAAACATGCATATAATATTATATTATACGTGCATTGAGCCCGTGTTTATTTGTTTATTTTAAACTATGCTCGCTACTCGTTACGCAACTATATGCATGATACATGATGGATGAACAAGGTAAACATGTAAACATTTCCTATTCAATCTATTCAATGGTATGTTGTTGAACGTTGTATTTAGAATGGAACAACAACTAACAACTAGCGAGAGAAAAGAAAAGTGAAAACATTGCAGTTTTTTTTTCTATATCAGTATCAATTTCCGAGTACTGTACAAATTCTATTGTTTTAACGAGTAATTTTATTCTTCCCTGTAGCAAATGTGTATTCATTCCATTTGATTTCTGGAGGGCGGTAATATACACATTTGCACAAGATACACACAGTACACGGTAGTAGCATCCTTAATGGTCTTATATGGATAATTTGACCAAGCTTTCCCTCCTGTAGATAGAACAACCTGTGTGTGTGTGTGTGTGTCTGCTGTCTGTGGTTTTGGAAAAACAACTTGGTGGTCGTGGTTGGTTTTTGTGGTCGATTACACTTTTTGTAATGAATATTTCTAGTTAGATTTGAGCTTTGAGCTTTAAGACTAATTAGCAAAACAACCTACCTACCGCAAATCGTTTGAGCATGTAATGTGGAAAGGGTTGGACGTTGGATACGATGAATGATATTATGATGTGTGTTATGTGTGTGTTAGATAATGGAAGTAAACTTTGTAACTTGTGATGTGACTTGACTAATTTCATAAAGCTTTCAAGTATCTTTTAAATTGTCCTATTTTGGTCAAAAGATAATTAAACATCGTTTTGGTAAAGTTTTGAGTTTTGACTTTTGAGTTTTGAGGCAAGTAGGTGGGACAGTTTGTATTTTCATCCTACGTACAATTAATTAATTACAGCCTTTAGCACAAACTATGATCTGTTTGATTGTAAATTGTTTCAACGTTAATGATAATTATTATATTTTACACATTACAAGTTGGACGTTAGACGAATATTGAGTATAACAGGTAATGTGTTATGCATATTTGTAAAGTGTCAAACCAAGCCAACCCAGCATTTGTACATTATACATGCTGCATGCATTTTTCTACTTGAATTTTCCGTCCATCAATGTTCATACAACGCTGAAGATGATAGATAATGGTGACTTGTACTCGTACTTTATGAGTAATTTACTAATTCAGAATTCAGACGGGAATGAGCATTGAGAATACTAGTATCAGTAAAAGTAAGCTAGAGCTAGAGCTAGAAGAAATTCAAAAGGGTTGATTAATATTGAATGCAGCAAATTGATGTATGATCCGATGTATCATATTATAAGATGTGAAGAGGGTACTATTACGAATACTATAATACAATTATGTACCAAGCAACGCAATGTCATTTAAAAGTGCAATTAAAAACGGTCTCATTGGTTCACTTGCATCATGAAGCTAAATTAATGTACATATTACATATTACATGGTGCATTTACCTGTGTATAGGTATAGGAAATAGGAAATAAGAGACACAAGATACAATAAATAAAAAAAAACAAACCATCCCAAACTTCAATGGAGATCAAGATTCTTCATCTCTTCATTTTTTCATTTGACTTAACATGTGTAGAAAAATATGCACAAATTAATTTCCTACACATATAAAATTCTCCCGCTTATAATTTATCTATCTACATGTATATGTATATTTGTTAATTACATAATGTGATGATGATGCTGTAATGATAAAATCCCCTTGTAATTATAATGATCATCATCATGTATCAACTATCAACTATCATGTATACGATAAACGATAACTGTTTAGTGGATCACATTAGCGCTATTTACAATTTACACTCATAACTCATATCTTCATAACTTATCCATATCATAATATTTTAACGAGTTTGTACAAGATGCAAGAGTATGTATCATTAATTTTTTTGTCTAGTTTCAAACATTTCATATTGAAACTGGACTTTTAATTGAGTTTTTCAAGATAATTACTATTAAGAAAGGGAAATGAATATAGATACATATACGTACCTGTACAGTGTACAGACACCGTATAATGTGTATACTTTTACTCTTGCTCTCATTGAATCAGGAGAAGGATGATGAAAGATGAAAGGTTTGCTGGTTTGTCTGGTCTCTAGTCTCTAGTCTCGAGTCTTATTTTTTCTTCTTGTGTTATGTCACATTCAATCTGTCGGCTTATAAATTACAAATAAATAAATTTATCAACTCCGCTTGCAGTTGTAGTTTGACCTGGAAAAAGATTCAACAGTGACCCAGAGATAGATTTTAGATGCATAAATGTATGGATGTCTTTATGTGTAATCTATTTATTGCTGGGAAATTGCATTATGTAAGTACATAGCTTTTTAAATAATAGATTTTTGTACATGCTTAATGTTTGTGTGGGATATAATAAATAATAAGTGAATATAGTATGAACAGTTCACTTTCGGTGTTAGGAAACACGGTTGATTCTTATACATAGACTTGAGACTTGAGACGTGAGCGATACCCAAATACCAAATTCCAAACATAATGCGCTTTCACTTTTAACTGGTTTAGTTTTTATCTCCTACACACTACACATTACACATTGGTAGGTAGTACGGCACTCGATACTATAGATTATAGATACTATTGTTCCTCGTTCATGTGTAAACTATTAGATTATTAAACGGCTCGTTTCATGTTTCATGTCTTTGAAATTCATTCATTTTTCTTGATTCCAATTTTCGTTGGTGGTTGTAGGATGTGAGGAAAAGAAATAGAAGAAGGTAAGTTTATTTATATAATATATGTCCGCGATTGCGTTACAAAACTACCAAGTTTAATCCTCGATACTAGATACTAGATAAATAGATATTAGATATTATGCATCAAGTGATTGATAAGAAAAGAGGAAGAGAGGGAACCATACTAATTTAATATTCATGTACTGCATACTTTATTTCAGTAGTAAATATATATCCACGTACACACTCTTAGGATTTTTTAAATGATAATTCGACAGCTTGTAGTTATATGCAGTATTCAAATATCCATACTCTATACACTATACATGTGTACAAATGCGAGACTAATTTAATAGTTTCTGACTGTTTAAATGGCTGATTTAGTTTAAATACCCTATTATATTGAATGAAAGTAAGGAATTGAATTATTACCATTACTTTTATCACCGTCATCTTGTACATTTGATATTGTATAGCTTGTACGTTGTACATATAAAGTGTACATACTGTATACAGTGATTCAGGACCGGCGTGCAATATTGTATATATATTGTGTGTATGTCGACAGCCGAAAAAATAGATAATGGCCTACCTTAGGCACTAGATATTAAGCATAATGTATGTAACGTGTAAGATGATGCGAATAATAACTACAAACTACACACATGAGACATGAGGAATGAGGAATTGCGTATTCTCATTCAAAATTCAGAATGCACTAAATATTTACATGTACACGACATAGATTTCTTCCTTTAGATTTTATGGGTGCGATCCCGATTTTGTCTTGACAATAATAGATCATTGTACACGTAATAGGTGTATGTACAATGCACATAGTACATAGATACTAATGCTACATTACTACATAATACTCTAATAAACTCATTCTTACTTCACTCAAAATGAAAATGAAGCCCCACTTAATTATTGAGAACACAAATCTTCAACCATATAAAATTTCAATGTGACACGCATTCCTTGTTAGTTCAACTAATTGTATATAAGTTACAAGTCACAAAGTACATGCACTCATTTTGACTTTTTTTAACAGCCAAGAAAATTTTATGTGAATTGAATTTCATCGGTGATCTATAATAGAAAAGATGAAAGTAACAACAAAAACTTTTTTCAGTTGATACAGTAATGCAATATTATTATTAATTATTATTATGCAAAGTCAAATTCTGTGAAATGCTTGATGACTGCTGACCCTCCCCTTTTCTCTACAGTCCTACATCCTACATCCTACAGCATAATGGAAAAAAATGGATATGACATTTGATGTGAGAAATAAGAGTAGAGTAGATAAATATCGAGAGGAAAAGATTAAAGCTGCGCTGATGCTCACATTGATACCTAGAGATAGTCTACAAATAGGCAGTAGGAAGAAGAATGATATAAAATACAAAATGAAACATGCATCAATGTGATGAAAAGAAAGAGAATTAATTAGAAACTATTGCTATTTAACGTAATTATTATGGACAAGGATACCATTTATAGACATCTTTCATATTGTACATTATGTTTAGATCTTAGATCTGCATAGAGTACAACACGAATGCATTTATTATTGTATGTATTTCAACGCCACCAAAAAAAAGTCAATCAGTATTGATTATTGATTTATTAGTAACTCCACTATTCATCGTTTGCAAGCTTAAAGAACAAACAATAAACAAGCTAAGGTTTTTTGTGTAGACTATTTTGCAACTAGCAACAGCGTTTTTGATCGGAGTTGTAAGATTAAATTTTTCTTTGTCAGCAATGCCATTTACTATGATGCATTTCACTTCTACCTTTAACCCTTTCTCTTGTTTATTGAAATGGAATGAAAAGTATGCTTAAATGTCTTTCCAGTACCAGCATAACTGAAAACTGATGTTAAAGAGGAAGAAGATGAGAGATTATGCTCATCTTTCCGCCACTACTTGAAATTCTCATCATGATCATATTATTATTATGCTGAATACTGAGGACTTGCAGACGAACTGGAATTCACCTTTTGAACATGCCCCAAAGCCAAAGGCAAGGTGAACGTGAGGATAAATATTTACATACATCATCCTCATGTGTGGTGTTTAGTGTTTAGTGTGTGTACACTGTACTTACAATAATATATGTGTATGTTTGTATTTTTTCCGTCAGCTCTTTTCATTGTTCTTCCTAGAGTCCAAAAATCTTCTTCATTCTGTAAGTTCTTCATGTTTTTCAGTGTGAGCGCTTCTTCATCGTATCCTTTTTAGTTTTTTTTTCTTATTTTTTTTATCTGTCTCTCTCTCTCTGCCTCTCTCTGTGTCTGTCTGTTTACTTTTCAAAGATGGTTTTTTTATGTTTACTAATATTTTTCTTATAAGGTAATAATAATAGTGTAATAGGGAAACAAACTCGTTTTCCCATGTAATTTACATAAACATGTGTAAATACGCAAGTTATTGTGAATTGAAATGAAATTAAACTTGAAGAAGCGTATTATACATTATACACAAAATCAAGAATTTGTCATGTTTACTATATTTTTATGTCTTTACGTAATCAACACTTATTTTCTTGGAGGTTTTGAGTTACTTTGTTTGTTAAATGAATAAATTTAAAGTTTACTACTGTCTATTACACACTGCACACACGGCCACATCACACGGCTACTGCATTATTATTTTTAGTTTTGATTAATCTTTTTACGCTTTATTACTGCGCGTTGCATGTTTTATGTTTTCGTCTTTGTTACATCTCATCAACAGATTTAACTATGGTACGAATTACGAATACATGTGTGTGTATGTACACTGTACACACATAAAGACGAAATAGCCACATCAACAATCAACATCAGAAATCAAAACAGGGGTGAAATGAAGCTTTCATTGCAATGATTCAGATTTTTTTGTTAGTAGTACAAAAGAAATAGAAATGTGTAAATTTACACATGACTACACGTAATATTATACTTTAAATATTGTTTGTTCGTTTATAGGCAATTTTTTTAATTCTATGGTCTATTCATTACCAATAACATGTTTCGTATTTCTGATTGTGGTAAAAGTTTACGTCAAACGTCAAATCTCAGTAACATACTGAATCCTGACACACAGTTGTACAATAACAAAAAGACCAAAATATTTTTCGTGTACACTGTTCTTTTTCTGTTTTGTTTGTAATTTGTAATAAACATGTAGTACTAAAATGTATTACAAGATTGATGACGTCTTGCAATATTATTTATCAGTATTTAAATTGAATCAAATGACGGAAATTATGAGATGCGAATGATTATGAACAAAATGCCACTCCAAACTCCAAGCATCCAACATTGTACAAGTCAAGAAAATAGTTTAAGAGTGAGGATTGGACTATTACTTCATGACCAAATTTAATTGAAGCATCTTCAATTTTATTACGTACAAAACAAAAACAAAGACGAAACAAAACGTTTTAGTCATACTCCATTCTTCATTCTCCATTTTCAATTCAGTCATCGGTGCATGAACGCATTATATATTTTTTTGTATACAGTATAGAATTACAAATTAATCATCGCGTCTTTTGGATTTTAAATGTACAGTGCACACCATACATCACCTTATTTTGTGTAAAATAATGTGTATCTGCCTTTATTGAATATTGAAATCAGCTATCGTTGATCATCTTTTCTGTCAATTAATCATAATTACATGAGTATGTTGTATGTATGTTGTTGTATATACCGGTTAAATTATTGAAGCGCATAGTATTGGCATTATCTTGTGTCTTCTTTGAATTCAATTTTTCCTCTTAGGTTTTCATCATCAAAAATCAGTATTCAAATTTTATGCAAAATAATGAGCTATAGCTTTTCTTGTCTCTACATACATAAGCAGTTGTAATCACCCTCTCGTTACAGATGCACAAGTATGATGGATATCTTTTTGATAAAGGGATAGATTTTCACTGAAGGAGGATAGAAAAATTCATTGATACACAAAACAAAAGATGTTGAAAACTATATTTAACGTGTAGGTTATAGATATCCCAAATTCTAATTAAACTAAATGATAAATATGTTGTGTAGGAGAGCCATACAGTTTCTTCATAAAAGCACTGTACTATTTTTTGAAGGTGCTATTTGGAGTTTGGATAGATATTAAAATTGAAATTGTGCATGTAATAAGCAAAAAGAGGAAAGCCTTTAGCAAACCTTTCAAAGTCATTCATTATTCATTATCGATTCCCGATCAGATCAATGTGATGACATCCAAGTATCAAAGCATCAACAAAACATGCTATTTTTATCAAAATCTCAAATGAAGGCTAGCCATGACCTTGGTAAAATTAAGCTATTAAAAGACTAAAAACTACATCTTTTGTACGTATCTTAGAATCTATTGATTTATTATTATTGATAAGGCAAACGCACGCACGCAAAAAAAACATGTTAAAGTTTTTACTAATGAGGGCGATGTGCAACAAGTTGACAAGTGATGTCTATACTATTTCTTTGTATAGATTTTTTTTTACTTATTACGAGCTCTTTGTGCTATTGATTAAAATAAACACTAAATACTCATTATTAAATGATTATGTTACAATGGATTTCCTGTAATTTTTACAAACCGTTGGAACATGCTTTTATAAAGATGCAACAAGGATTGTACACGTAGAAAATCATTGTTATTTTAGCCATACAGTATAAGCTATTTTAGCCATAAAGTGCTTTAGAATTCTATTATTTTGTTATTTGTAAAATGTTATGGACACAAAATACATCTACATAATGTTAAATATATCGGTAATACAAAATACAAAATACAAGGTAGGTACAAAAGTTGGTATAAGACTCATAAAATACTTCAACGTGTCATTGAGCATTAATTTGTATTTAATATTATTATTAAAAATAAATGACAATGTGTCTATAGAGTATGACACTGTGACTCAAACTGTCCTTGAAAATTATAATTTGGACGGATATTATTATGACCATAATACGTATATATACGTTTAATGTTTATCTACATATCTATAATTATTATAAATTGTGCATTTTATACATGACAGGAGAACAAGACGTGTTTAAGTACCAATGTTATTGTTGTTGATTGTTGCTGAGTTGTGAGTATGAGAGTCTCATCATGATGGTTAATTGAGAAGAGCCCTTATGCTCTGTATTCTGTACATCAGCTGATCATTGATCATCCTCCATTAGTCTTTTAGTTCGTCTTAAAGTTGCTTTTTTAGTTTTGTTCTTGCTGAAGGAAATCATAATATTCAAGACACAAGATTCAAAATGTCAAGTACATGTTTTTAACATTGTTCAAATGATTTTTACAGATATTTACTCTATTCTTCTTCTTCTTGTTTCTTGTGTTCCACTGAGAAACAGAGAGACAGATTTAATTTTCTGCAAATTCATCATTGAGCACGCACGTTCCCCGTTTAAATGTTATATATCATGTTTAATGTTTATCATGCATGTATTATGCACACTTGAATCTTGAATCTTAACTATTTCCATAATGGACATGCACAATTAGTTTCATACTCGTGCCTTAAAAAACTCATGTAGTTTGTTTCATTTGTCATTTTTAATAATAAAATTCATACAGATGATATAGCATCTAAAATCTAACTGAGTTTGTATCTTCCATCTTCCACACCTGTGCTACATGGTAAATGCTACGTGCATATGATGTAATGTACATAATAATTATAATTACTCTTTAGAAGGAAAAAAAAAGTCAAACTTGATCTTACGTGATGAAATGACAGTACATAATACTCAAAGACAGATGAAAGATGATGAGATGGAGATGGAGATGAAAAAAAGATTCATCATCCTTGAGTCTCAATTCTCAATCTCATTCACTTGAAGATGAAGATAAAAAGATAAGTTGCTGATCAAAATTAGTGTATGTACAATGTTCTATGTGTATTTATATGTAGATTTTAAACACATTGTACACTGTACACTGTAAATACTAAATACACTGCAGACCAAAAAAAATTTGAGTGTAAAAATAATGTGCAGCAGTAGATGACCAGCGAAAATTATATTATGATAATTATATAATTTAATAATAAGAATGAAAAAGCAGTCACAGTGTCATACCTTCAATCATTCCTTCATCAATTAATCCATTCAGTCACTGAGAGTCATTCATTATTCTTTCTTGGGCAGCGCTGCAGGGCTGCATCAATAAAATATGTACCAATACAGACGTACAGACATACAAAATACAAACATCTTCATTTTTGATTTTTAGAGGAGAGAAGTAAAGATACATAATACATGTGTATATTATGCATATTATGTACTATACAAGTATGAAAAATAAAAATGTATGCAGTATATTATGCATTTTTTGGGAGTATTTGTTGAACACTCAATTAATGGATGAATGAAGATGACTTACAACGTGTAAAGTTTACATATTGCAACGGTAATTCATTCAATTCAGAATTCAACCAATCGAACTGTCTGTTGTTCCCTGTTACTATGTATTATGTTTAATGTATATATATTCACATTTCACATTGACATACAGTCTTTTTAGTCTTGACCAAAATAATTTGAATTTGAAATTAAAATGGAAATTATACAGAAGAGACAAGAGAGTAAAAATGTACATAATATAAATATAATGTGTGATACACACACATCCAAATATACCAATAATACCAAGTGATGCATACTAAATGCAAAAACAGTCTTCAATTATGCAATATTTATAATATGCAATAGATGATATTGAATGGTGTTGATGATGTTGTTGAACAAGTGTCTAAGGTCGCACTTACTTTACTCTCACCGTGTCCCGACCCTTGATGCAATTTATAAGTGTGCATAGTTGCATATCATTATTGGAAATTTTGGGCCCGGCCTTTTGTTTCATAGTTCAGCTGTGTACCATGTACAATGTACTATGTTGTATGTAAATAGTACATAAGTACATAGTTTCAACCTGAGTCAAAATCTTGGGTTTCCCCCAAACACACAAGAGTTGTAGCACTTTTCTTGTATTCATTTTGTATTTATTCCTCCGAAGATTCCTCCTTTGTTAAACCTTTCGGAATTACTTGCCATCCTCGAAATTCCCGATACGAGTTCTAGTTTCTAGTCGTTATTTGTGGATTGTGAGTCAAAAATTGTAAAGCTTAATGAAGTCTTACAGCAGATACAAGATTATAAAAGCTTCACAACGATTCCAAAAAAACGTTTTGCTCTTCAAGTTAATACAATTGCGTCCGTTGAGTCAATTAGCTTACAAGTTTTGATTGATTAGTCATGGAGCTGATGAGGCAATGAGGCAATCCGCAATTTGCAAACAAATTACAGATGAGTTTTAAATTACAAATTATACCAATGAACACATTATCATCTTCACACATTGTACTCACTATTTACAATTTACTATTTACGTGCATGTAGCATGCAACACAATCCAAGTATTAGTTGTAAATGTATCTGTGAAATCATCTTCATTGCATTTTATATTTTAAATGGAATTCCTCTGTATGCTTTATGTCTGTATTTTGTATATTGTTTACTTTTAATTCAATGTCTTGGAAGAATGCATCAGAAATCAGAAGGAAAACGTTTATGATGCAGCAGTAGAAGGGAACAGTACAATACAAAATCCAATTCAATGGGATGGATACATCAATTATTGATAATTTTTATATGATATAGGATATAGTGTTTAATAGTAATATCTAGCAATTTTTAAACATGTAATGGTCTTTAAGTGCCGTTATTGTTGCACATTTATCTATACATAGTACGATGGTAGATATAGAGATAAAAAAACAAAAATGTCTAGTGTCTAAAGTAAATAATATAAATATAATATAATACAAATACATAAGGATACTCTTGGTTCTTGGTTCGGGTTAGTCAAGAAGAATTAGTAATCTTTTTGTACTATTCACGTATATGTATCCATCTGTATGCAGCATGTATACATACATTTCAATTTCAGTGAGAGGAAGGTTAAAGAAGCAGCTCAATTGTGTCTTATATGCATGAATGGGAACAATTTAGCAATAATTTCCAATGTTCTATCAAAAAGACACGTTGTACGATCTGTTGACTTTGCAATTTTTTTTTTTTTACTTGATCAAAGAAACGGAAAAGACTTGAGAGATTCATTTACTTTACTCTAACTATTTTATAACATTACATAGAATAGTGTTTACAGTTTACAGTGTACAAAATGTACAGTGCATAAAAAGTTTCAAGTTTCTTATACTTGAGCCAAATTTCAAATTTCCTTTGCTTAGAGTGATTAAGAGGAAGAACACGTATTACACAGTACACCGTACACAGAGAAATCCATTAATTTACACAGACAAGTGCACAGGCAATCGGAATTAGCCATTGTTGCACATTGTATGGTGTATGGTGCGAGTAAACTGTAAACTTGAAAACACTCTTGAAACTTGAAACTCATTATAATCATACATAAAAAATGAAGATGAGATATTCATTGGCGATCCAATAAATAAATGATTACACATTGACATTGCTTTGTAAATCTATTAGTTAAAAGCCAAAAGCTACTGACCCTTTCTCCATGAACACAAATGATAACCTAAAAATTATTTGCTTTTAATATTGCAAAAACAATGTAAAATTGTTTAAAATTTGTAAATACAAATAACCATAAGACATCATTGTGATGTGGGTGAACTTGAAGCCGAATCCCACTTACGTTAGTGATGCTCAATTTGTAAATACATCACAAATTTTAGGTAAATCAAACATGAGAGCAATTATGTTATAATACAATATAATTAGGTACAAATGTGAGTCTACCCACACATTTACTGTCCATTAGTTAAATAATAATAAGCAAATAATAATATAATAAAAAATAATGTAATATGCATTTAAGAAAATATTTTTGACAGTACATTTTTCTATTTTCTATTCTACTTTAACCTACGACCTCAGACCGATCATAATTGATTTGAAATTTGAATGTACTTACTTAAATGCATGCAGACAAACATTGGCGAATATAAGTATAATATATATAATATTACAACACAATTCGTACAAGATACAAGAGCTGTGACTGTGTTATTTCTCAAAGCAATCATCGCTTCATATAAAATAAAATAACGAATACTTTATATAAAAGTCTATAAGTCATAACTTTTCAAGTCATAAGTGTTTTTATGTATCCGTTTGTTTGTAATTTTAGGATCGCACAATGTACAACATATATATATATAATATATATATATATAAATGACTGCCCTCTCTTCTCTTGCCTCTTGCAAAATATTTTTGACACCTTTTGATTCCTTTCTTCCCTTCAGTTTTCAATTTTCAATCATCAGCATGAAAGGTGAAGGAAGTATTGAAAACGAATGTGTAATAAAGTATTCGTAATTCGTAAGTACAGTAAATAGTATAAACAAAGTGAAACAAGTCAGTAAAGAAAAAAAAAGCAGAGACTTTTGAGCCATGTAAAACTTGCCAATGTCAGTGAAAACAAGTACAAAATGAGACATAAATGGTGATTACATTAATATTTACTATTTACCATTTACTAGAATGATTAAATTAATGTTCCCTAAATTATCATGATTATAATCACTCGTTCATTTTTATAATTTGAATTTAACATGTTTGATTTGTACTTTATTTCAAATTTTACGTGTAACATCGTCATCTTCTATGTAATATGCATATTATTATGTCATACACA
>JABASP010000634.1:0-45482 GCA_019776565.1 Sminthurinus signatus
ATCGTGAATCAATATCATGCATAATCCGACTATGTCAAAGCCGAAAGATCCCAGGAGACCTTTTCCTTTGCACTATGCATGCATAATGTATAACGTCTCATAATATATTATTATAATATCGACAGCTAATCCCTCATCTTCAAGAATAAGTGTGTATTATCTATCTCATACTTTTCACCCTTCACCATTCTCCATTAATAGTAATAATCAGGCATTAATACGCAAAAGAGGAGGAGGAGAACAAGAAGAAATAAGAAGACGACGACGAAGAAGGGATTAAAAAATTGCTCATGACGATTACAGACAATTACTATTATTTCCCTTTCATCTATTCTACACGCTCATAATGTTATTATATCTGCATTATACACCATACATTATAGATTATAAGTAATATGTAATGTGTGTGTGTGTATGTGCACGTCTAAATACATTTACTTTCCTTTTCTATTCATAATTGTTATGATTATATATTATATGTAGATTGTAGATGTTCAATAGGCAACAGCTTCTACACTTTTTCTACACACTGATATAATTTAGAATTTAGAATGTATGTAAAGTTTAGAGCACAGAATATGCCATATATGTTTGTACATGCATAATGTGATGAATCGCTTCTAGCCCGTAACTGTAATTAGTATTAGTATTTCAGCTCACTAATTAATTGATCAGAGTATTCAGTGTTCAGTGGTGGAGTAAAACGTTTTGCCGTATGATTCAGATTTTTATGTGAACTATCTTTACTATACTATTTATTTTCTTGTACTATTTATTTGTGGCTCGCCGTTTGCAGGTACATATGAAATTTTCTGAAACTATCTTGCACACTCTTTTATGTTTGAATTCAGATGAGGGTTTAAACAGACAGGAGCAAAAGCATTCATTTGAATTTTGAATAGCTTTATTTTCTCCTTTCTCATCTCAATGTTTGTGAAATTGAGAATGGGAAATGCAAAATGCAAAATGTACCATGAACTCGGAACTATAAATTAAATCAAGATGGAGTGAATAGTGAATGCACTTTAATTTTAACCCAGTATAATTATTAGTAATTTATTTTGTCTTTGGTTTCGGTTCTGCGTTGTACCAAATACTGAATAGTAAATAGTAAATACTAAATACTAAACAAAAAAATCTGACATGGAAATCCTGTTTAATTTTTGCACAGTTATTATCATACCACAAGCAACAAAAGGAACAAGACAACAACAATCATGTAAAGTACCCATATATTTTGAATCTTGAACTATCTTGCAATTACAATTTACAATTTACAATACCAACTGAATTCTAAAATGAATTATTATTACTGTAGTCGCTTTAAGCAGTGTAAGAATTTACAGTGTTTTTTGTACAATAATAGAGATAGAAATTAAAAGTACAGTGTAATACTGCAATTGTGGATGGTTGATGGTGGATGGAGGTAGCATATAATATGTAAATTAATACAGTATAATTATTATATTAGTTTATAACGAATTAAAAAATACGACACAAATGCACAAAAAAGATGCATTCTTTGCCAACACGCTTATTTATTTGCGGTGCTCGGTACTCGGTACATGATGGAAAATGATGTGAGTGAAAACTGTGAGTTGTATGACTCCATGTGGCCATTTTTGTAATAAGGCCTGCCACTGAGTCTGACAATGAAGGATAGGATATTGTACACTAATAACTTACAACTTGAGCATTAAAAAATACAGAGAAGAGGATGTTCAATGTTCACATTCTCCATCCTCCATCTAAAATTTATGTATACGTCCACTTTTTATGCACAAGTGTACTTTTTTAGCATTAGTTGGTGATTGTGTGAAGATTCTAATCGGAGTTCGTTTTTCATATTCTGTGTACGAATAATTAAAAAAAGGCAACAATTGGTGGATGAAGATGGATGGATAGATGAAGATGATATACACAATACAATACAATGTACAATGTGTGGAATGATACGAGTAATGATCAAGTTGAAAGCAATTAAACGTACAAATAACAAAGACTTTTTTTGAATTTTGAATGTCGATTGACGTCCAACTTAATCATTCATTATACTTTATAATTTACAATGTTGTAAATTAAAAACAGAATTTTGTCATATCACAACATAACCCAGTAAAGTACATTGTGCATGTATTAAAATGCTAATATAGATATCTATATATAAAATACATGTGTAATATATCCTGCAGTAGATACACAATATACAATATTAAAGTGTGTCTAGTATCTATGCTAATTTTCAAGTGTAATCACAATAGAAATGTTGATGTAGGAGCAATTAGAAGCTGTTTCTTTTACCCATTGTGGGACATTTAATGTGAATTAATCGCCATGTATCATCATTATCAACCATCAACCATCAACCACCAACTTGAAACTTGAAACTTGAAATTTGAAGACTTTTATACAGTCGAAAATTCTCTAATTTTACGCAACTTGTGTAAACTTGTGAAATATTAATACAAGACAGAATCAGAATCAAAAAGACTACTTTTACTACTGCAATCACTGATCACTGATACGACGACGACATTGCACTTAAAATCCGTCACAATACAAGTAAGAAAGAAGATGCATTAAATTGCTGTGGACTTGGTACTTGAAATTTGAAATACTTTGTAGGAGATTCCCATGCGATATGTATCTGTCATACCTGTCATATCACGAGCTACTGTCTACTGCACGTGTATTTCAGTTTTCAGTGGACACATCTCATGTGGATTCCGAATGCAGCTTCATTTTAAGTTAAAAAATTCTTGATATTTCTAAACCACGTTATTTATGGTTGCTCATCGCTCATCGCTAATCGCTAATAGTTTTGGGCTCTGTAGTCTACACAGTAGTGGAATAAAAACGAGGTGGAAAAGTAGTAATAGAATCATCAAGATATTTTATTGTTATCTCTTTCACATTTCTTCATGTACAATGTACAATGTACAGTGTACATTGTACTTTGCTTACTGCTCACTCGTGTCATCTTGACATAATTCTCCTTCTTTGTTGTGCCACAGAATACAGAAGAAGAATGTAAATATTGAGCAAATAATAATAATTATATTACTCTTAAAAATTTGTATTTTTGAACAAGTTTGGATTTTGAGGTTTGAGGCATCAAGCATCAACTATTATTCATTATGCATTATATATTTATATATTATTATATATTATACTTTATTCAGAAAATTCAATGGTCATTAGTTATAATTACCCTTGCATTGTTTAAAAAAAATGATGTGTGTGTACTTGAAAAAAATGAAAAAGTGTAACATGTAACAATGATTTGATGAGACCATTCTACAAAATGCACATTTACTAGTTACCATTTACCCGATGAAAACATGAAATCTGTGGAAGTGGACTGGTATCATGTACAATAACAATAACAATTTATTGTACATTTTTAATAGCAGTTGTTTAATAGGAGTAATAATGGTTAATAGTTACTTGTTCACACTCTAATCACTAATATTCATAATGTAGAAGAATGGAGCAAATTCCGTGACTTGAGGCATTTACTTTAATAGTTTATTTACATAAAATACTTCTTTAGCATTATTCAGCATTAATCATCAGTCACTAAAGACCTCACAATTTGGTTTGGTTTGGTTTGGTTTGGTCATTGTACTGGAATTTTAAGCAATCTGAAGAAGTGAGAACGTCACACATTAAATATGAATTAAATAAATAATAATAAATCCTCTTCGTGTCCACATGCTCAATGCTCAAATGACTCAAATAATATGAATTCTTAAAAAGAATGCAATTCCAATTGAAATCCTATTATCAGAAAGAAAAGAGGATTCCACACATGCACAAGAGAGATGCTCACCGAGTATTGTACGTTGTACATTGTAAATTGTACATACTGGTATTTTGTCCCCTCTTTGATTGATTCTTCAATTCTAGGATCATATTACACATTACAAAGTTGCGTGTGCATCCTCAATACTCACACACACACACACACACGCACACGAAGAGCACAATGCACAAGACACAAGATCAAGTAGACAAACTGGCAGAAAAAAAGTAGCACATAGAATCAACTGGTGTTGCATAATGGATTTTTGAGCATATTTTTTCCATGCTTTTGCACTTTGCATTTTGCATGTAAATGGTAAATTACAAATTGTCGTGTGTGAGTATGTGTTGCGAACAGCATTCTGTCCCTCAAAACCAATTCATCATTTTCTTTGGAATCTGTAATCTTTAGTCTCGAGTCTCGTACATTGTACATTGTAAATGCGCAACATGTGTACAACGATGCTACCTGTAACATCAAACACATTACTGACTGCACACTGCACAGGCTTCATTTATTTATTCTTTATCAATTCAATGTTGTCCATGTTCATTGTTTATTGGTGTTATGCAGAATGGGTCAACTGAAATGGAATGAAATGGAATCTTGAATCTTGATACTTTGTACTTTGTTTTAGATTGAGGCTTCTCTTTGTAAATGGAAAAAAGATGCACTTGTGATCTTAGAGCATCCTTCATGTTTTTTCTTTTTCTTCTCAAAGATCCAAGATTTGAGAATTTTTGCTTTGTGCTTGGTTTTGTTCTTCATGTAAAAAATAGGGACTATTTAAAACTAATTAATGGACTGTAATTGATGAAATTTGCTCCATCCAATCCCTCCAATTTCCAATGTATCTATTATGTATTATGTATCTTGAACTTTACAAGAAGAAGGTTAACAATAATCGATGAGATAAAAGAAAAGAAAATAGATCTAATTTTCCCTCAGCACGTGTAAATAGTAAATAATTGAACTTTATGAATTTGTTATGCATTTTCAAAAAGCTTTAAAATTACAATAAATATATATGTATATTATGTACATTCTTATTTCTTACTGAATTAATTCACCATTGGAAATTGAAAATTCAAACGGCATTCTAGTACTGTAAATTACGCATTTGATTAAATTTTTTAAAGACAATACACAGTAAACAGTTCTCATGTTTTTCATTTCATGTTTTACCCAGAGCCCAGAGACATTACATTTCTATTTTCCATATTATGTAATACCTAATATTCATCTTGTGTATTACGTGTTTAAGAATTCAGAGGTTTGGATTGTGAATGTAAGCTTTGTGATTTGAGATTTGAGCAAGACAGGATTTTTGGAAGTCTACATTCTACACGTCAAGTTGAATTACCATATGCATCATCATTTTTTAGTACAGTTGACATGCCTCAAGCCTCTGTGTCTCTGTGTTTTCTGTGTAGTTAAAAGTTAATAATGAGAAGAAGCGTGTTTATTGTGTATGAATTTTTATTGAGTATAGAGTATACATCTTGAGTTTGATCTTGACTGACGTTCTCTCTTAATCATATAAAATATGAAATGTACACAATTTCCAATGATGCTCTACGCGTGAATGTAGAAATGAGGAATTCAATAATTGAGTGGAATATGTAACAATTTCATCAAGAATCAAAAATCAAGAATCAAGAGTAATAAAATATTCGTATTGTGAATTTGAAAGAACCATCTCATATAAAAATGTAAGGGATACAATATACAATGTACAATCAAAACATAATAATTAATTGTGTCATTCGACTAGAAACTGAAGAGGCCAACACAAAAATCAACACAACACAAGAAAAAATGGATCATGAATGATGAACTGTGATACACTAGAATTTTGACTTTTGACTTCTGACCATCAGACTTCAGTCGTTTTTGTGGTTTGCGAATGTCAGATTTTAAAGTTCTATGTATCATTGTTCATTGTTAATTAATTGAAATCCGCTTGTCACCGATGACACTTTTGATATTTTCCACAAAGATCCAAAGAAACATACACAAATTTGACTCACCTTCTGTCGTCTACCTATTTTTTACGTGTTTTAATGTTTTATACCATTTTACTCTCTCCACTCTACTCAGTTCTTGAATTTTGAAAAGCTTTACTATTTAATGTTTTTTACACCCTCTCTCGATTCGCGATCCTGTTTGGTTTTGCCTGTCCGTCTCGTCTGACCGTCTGTGTATTCTAAAGCATTTATCAATTTCAATTTTTTTATAAAAAATGCAAAATGCAGTACAATCAACAACATAATTTCTAGTACTGACTTTTACAGCATTGTTAATTGTTAATTGTTATGCAACTCAAAAGCTTTTTCTGAACAATTGAACGATAGCTTTCGTTTTTATTTGTTTTCGTCTGCATCTCAGAGTTCGAGTTCTAGTTCAAGCACCATTTTCAGTCTATCCATTCTTAATTTGCTTTCTCTCGTCTACAAAGTTTTACAGAGACTTTTACAAAGAATTCCCAGGGAATTTTAGTTCATTATATTTGTCATATTTTTGTAATTTGTCATCATATTGTGTTGTTACGTGAAAGAATTAATGAATGTGATGACCAGTACTACAACTTGTAAATGAATGTTGTAACTTGTAACACAGATAAAGAAGATAAAGTTGAGCTGACCATTTGTTTATTTATTTTAGTACATGCCAAAGGACATGTATACTTTTTGTTTTTACATTTTTTATTCGTCTTTATCTGCTTTTGGATGAGACTGATGAGACTGATGAGTCGAGAGAGAGAGGGAGAGAGGGAGAGAGAACATCATTATCAAACTGGATGATGAAACTTTGGATCTCATTAACAAACAATCTAATTTACTGATAGCCACTGAATATCTATATACTTTATACTTGCTTGTATAGACGTTAGATGTACAATGATATTATATATTGTATGTATGAACTTTACACAAGAACAAAAAAGCTACAGCCTCAATAGTTTCTTCATGTCTCTACACTCTACACTCCAATATCACAAGTTAGTACATTTAGGATTCTCAAAACTTCTTCATTCTTTATAAATACAATTCGTAAGTACAGGTTGATTCTGTTGAAGCTTGCTGAAGAGCAACCTTTTGTATTTTGTACTTTGCACTATTCTCATTTTAGCTTTGAATGTTGAAAGTTCAACGGCTAAAATTCACATTAGTGTATATGAAAAAGAAGAGTCAGTCACAGTCCATCTTCCACTTCAGTGTGGGGCACAATTTGTTGTGATATGACATAATACATAATGAATCCAAACAATAGAAGAATTGTAATAGTAATTATATAGTAATAATTCTCAAACCATAATCTAGAATCTAGGCATTCTTTTGGGAAAATAAACATATGTACAGATATTTATGTGTGTAGAGTCTTTGCGTCATTATCATAACAAAAATTTATTATGTAGCTATACACGTGTAAATTTTATTGATGCATGGCAATTCACAGTACAAAGTACAAATACATTATACATGTAACACATGTACAGAAAATATACTGTCCACTTTTCATATGTGTGCTGATCTACGGCTGAGTTGAGCTGTGAGATGCAATCAGGTTTTTCTTTTGATTCTGTGGACTCTTCTTTTTTTCTTTTATTACAATTAATGTGGATGTCGAATGAGTAAACTGATGATATGAGTTTTGAGTACTCAGGCGGTTGGTTTCTTTCATTCATTCATTCATTCATTCAAATACTACACCTTTCTTTCTTTCTTTCTTACTTAAAAAACAAAAGAAAATTGAACAGAATTTCCTGGTATTTTACGTAATTATCATCAAAAGAAATGTAGTCGTCAACATTCAACATTCAGCATTCAACATGCTCATTTGTTTTATATTCACTGCTTTTTCCCTCAAATTAGTTGGAAGATGCACTTCCATCTTTTTCCACACTTTTATTTTACTCAGTTCCTGGAATTGTATGGCTGAAAACACAAAATGAAATAATTATAATCAGTACTTTCCTTTGAAACTATTTACTATTTACTGACTAGAGCATAGAGGGAAAATTTAGTTCCAAATATTACTTTGCTGTGCACAAAAGCATCCGTAATGACTGGACGGAAAACATTTTGTAAGGATGGAACTACATTTTCCATCATCAAGATGAAATCTACTTTATAGTTGTGGAAAAAAACTACTTTTAAAATTTGCAACTAATTCAAAATTCTGTACATTCTTTAACAAAAAGAGCTACAAAATACAAAGCACGTTTTGTTTTTACAAATGAATATTCATGAGTTCATAAATATTTTGCGGAAGGTTTTTCGTTATTATTCATTATTTATGTAGTACATTACGTTTTACACATGCTACATTCAACATTCAACGTTACAGGTTACATGTTACATGCTTTATGCTGTGCTTGCAAAAGAATGCGTCTTAATTATTGTAAACATTGTAAAACTTGCATAATTACAAATTCCCCAGACTCTAGACTAAAGAGTGAAGAATGAGCCCGCGTGTAATTGGTAATTAGTGGTTTTTCTGTGCCGCAAAAGGCCAAGTAAAATAGCAAGCAACCCTGTTGTTTTTGGCTAAATATTTACAATTTACGATTTACGAAGCTGGAGTGTTGTAAATATTGTATGTATAATGTATAAGTACAGCTGAAAAGATGAAAACGAAATAGTAATTGAAATTTCGGTATAGAATAGAATATGGAATGTCACAGTTTCATTTTTAAGCTGCATTGTACAAAGCACAAAGAGCTCAAAGATTTATACACCTTTGGAATGAATTTATGGTGAAATTCAAATCTCAAATCTGACCACAGCCAGACGCATCTTTTATTGTCAATAAAGTATAATCACTCGACCATTCATTTCGTATTTCGTACTTTGTATATTGTATACGTTCGTACGTTTGTTGCTGGTTGCTGTTGATTGTTGATGTCTTCTTCTTCTTTGTGGTTGGAAATTTGAACAGCCGCAGAGAAGAAGACCATCACACACTTTTACACGTGCAATGTGCATCATACCTACAAATATCAAATACCGTCCACCGACCACGGTACATTTTACAAGTGCGTAAAGGCGTGGAAAATACACATGTTTGCATCTTGTATCTTGAACCTTTTCTTTACATAATTTTTTCATGCACAATCTACAGTCATGTGTTTGTTTACCTATGTGTCTCTATGAGCTTGTGGATAGAGGATTGAAGATTGAAGATGCATGGGTATGACGACGAATCTCCTCTTGGTCAATCTTCCCACTTTACACTTTACTCACGATACGCATTCTAAATTCGTTCATTCATGCGTTCGGTCATCTCTATGTAAAATGCAAATGTACATGATATTTTACTTGTTCACTATTGACTATTGACTATGAAATAATCAGTGTTGTTTTTGTTGCATTTTGCATCCTCTTCTGTTAAACTGTTGTTGTTCTGCTATCGAAATAACTCTGTTAGCAAGTTTACAAATATGGAGCCGCTAAATGTTTGGCTATTTCATGTTATGAGCCAGCTGGGTATTTTTGATTAAAAAACAAGAAAAAAACCAACTAAACTAAATTCATTTCCAATGGAAAATATTGAAAATTGAACGGTTTGTTTTTAAAAACATTGCCACAAATCACAGAACTTTGTACTGCTAATCACAGAGAAAAATGATAGAGAAAGAGCAAAAAAGTATTTAATTAATTTCTCATATGGAGATTGAGGATTGAATATTATTTGTACCGTCAAATGCTGCTCTCACCTTTTGTATCAAAATCTATCATATATCATTTATCATACACAATATTAGTAATTAATACAAAATTAATTGCTCGAGTTGGATTGATAAACTAGTTGAGTAAAACCAGTAGCTGCTCTTTCGCTACATGAGACATGAGATATGGGGCGATCTCCTGCTGTAAAATATCCAAGCCGATTCCACATTTCACACTAGCAACCAATTACAAATCCCGTAAATCATGTAGTTTTCTCGCCTCTGAACAATGTACAGTGTACAGTGTGCAGTGTGAAGAATTTGTAGTAATATTCCACACAAAGAGTTATTAAAATTGAATACTTTTTTGGATTGATCCAATTTACGAGCATGATTGCTTTACTGCTGGATCCATTGAAATTTTCTTGATGGTCCACTACAACCATTTCAATGTTTCAATAAATAAATTAGCTTATAAGGAATATGGAATATGGAATAGGCAATGACAAATTTGCAAAAACATTTCCAACTGAACTGAATTTTACTACGTAAACAATATAGCAAATCAATAAAATATGATGCAAAGAAGAAATTGAATATTTCTAGTTGATTTTTAAAATCAAATGGAAATGAAAGGTATTGATTAATCAGTCGACTAATAGATTTTTTATTACCTTTATCTTTTTTCACTTTGCTTTGGAATCTTCTGGCCTGAATTGTAAATGTACATAACATGTAGACAATATACAATGCATTTGTAATGTAATGTAATGGAGCGATCATAAATGATGAGTTCACAAGTGATCGATAAGTTTTGTGAAAAAATTAATTGGATCTCAAAGCTCGACAAAAACAAAAGTCGCATGTAAATGTAAAATTACAAGTCAACATTCATTCCACTTGATATCTTCGTATGTATGTTGATAAATGAATAATGAGGAAGAAACTCTAAAGCTTTATGCAAGATGCAAGATTGCACACAGGCACAAATACACACAAATACAAAATACAAACTACAAACAGGCACAAGTAATCTTAATACTTAAAACATCATGTATCATGTGCTACACATGTGTGCAAAAGATAAGTCTAATTGATTCAGTTTTTCATAAGACAGGGATGCTCCGTGTCCTCTTAATCTTTCCTGTCAACTACACAATTCAAAATTTACATGCTTACTTTGCCGTTGTATTTGGTATTTGAATCTGCATTTTGCACATGTATTTGTATTGACAGTTTTTTCTCTCTTGTTCATTCTTTGGTTAGAAAATGCTAATGTTTTATGGAAATGAATTTGCATGTGGATAATTCTGCCGTGATTTCTTCAGACTTCAGACAGCAGACCGTGTGTCAGTTTGATATTTTGTTTACATTAATGAACCTTATTGGTTTTTATGATGAATATCAGCCTGATTGTTGACTTGACTTGAATCCACTGAGCTATGAACCTATGAGTATTGTAAATGTCTATCAATCTCTGTATCTGTCGTTATAATATGAAATATGCATTATTAATAAATGATAACATATTGGCGAATCTTGTTACGTTGTTACGTTGTGAATTGTGATAGAGAGCAGAGCGTGTGGTCTCGTGTGAGTTATGAATGAGTGATTGAGAATTGAAAAGATAGATAGATAGAGATAGATGAAGATCCTAATATATGCTAATTTGCACATGCTCATGTAACATGTAACATGGAGTGTGCAAAGTACATGCACTGTACAATGTACAATGTACAAAAAGACAGGCACTCCACTCAAGAGCATCTTTGAAGATTCCACACTCCACACGGCACATGATACATAATACATAATACACATTTGACATGTTATGATATAATATATAATGATGTGAAACAAACGAGTCAGAGAGAGGGAATATGGAATATGCTAATGTATTCATATTTTATAATCAAAGAATTTCATTATGCATGCTTCAGTGTTTCATGTGGATTGTGTATTGTGTATGCCATATGACATGACTGCTTGTTGTTATATAATATTTGAATGGAAAATGGAAGGGATCTTAAATATCAAATATTTGACTTTTTGCGTGTGTTTTATTCAGAAAACTAAGAGAAATTGATAGAAGATAGAAAAATTAGATAAACTATGTGTGTCAACGTTCAACGTTCAACGTGTTGGTCGTTGGTCATATTCATTACCGATTGGAATAATTAGTATGTAAAAAAAATTTGCAAGCTATAATTAACAATTAGTGCTTGACTTATTAAAGATTACATAATCTTTAACCTTAGAACTTAGAATTTGGAAGAGTCACAAGTCACAAACGTTGTTCAAGAGAAGAATAAATTGCTAAATTAGAACATCAATAAACAAAGTATTCTCATTTAAGTTTTGCAGTCAAGCTGACCGACCAGACCAGGAAAACTGAAAACGTTTAAGCTTGACCGTACCAATTATCTATATTTAACTGCACGATTAAAATTTTCTGCACCTTCTTTGTAGATACAAAAGTTAAATATTAAATAGAGAGTGTAGAATGTAGAGTGTACTTGATACTTCATGTCTCATGTCGCTTGATTATTTTAGATTAAAAATTATTAGCCTTCCTCAAACATTGAGGTAATGATCGGTGGCTCTGACTTTGACTTGAACCTGTCATGTTCATGATCATATCTTGACATCTCACATCTTACATCTCTCCTTTTCCTCAAAGTCAAAGAAGTCCTTCTCATGCTAAATTAGATATAAAGATGGAAATAGGAAATTTTAATCTCGCTCCCTTGCCAAAAAAGATTCATCTTTAGTATTTAGTATTTAAAAAAGCCGGATGATATAAAAGCTAATAAATTATCATTGATCAGTTTTCATCGCGCTCATAATTATAGTTTTATAATCGATGCAAATCTGTTGCATCTTTACTATCTCTTTTCTAGATTCTAGATGAACCTACATATTACATATAGACATAGCATTTTTAATACAAAATACATATAGTCATTGACCATGGTGATCAGCGATTGGTGATTGGTGATGATCCAACAACATTGCCTTACATACGATAGAAATTGTATGGATTATGGAGTATGAGCTGTTGAACTGATGAATGGCAGGTAAATTGGAATTCAAGGCAACAAAAATTCATGCTGATGAGAAAGGAATTATCTCAAAACAATTTTATACATTTTCATTTTTCATCCATCTTTGAATTTGGATTTGGAGTTTGGAGTCATTTGCCGATGTTGATGATGATGAACACATTATTGTTCACTATTTTGTTGTTTACTATTTACTAGTGTAATCTGCCTGATAATTAGACTACACACTACACACTGCAAACCTCCTAACTCCTATATTAAGAAACACGTCTTCCGATAATTCTCTAATTTTGATAGAAGCCATAATGACAACATGAACAATCAACATGCATTTTGATTTTTGATATCAGAGAAAAGGCTAAAAACTAAAAACAGTGTATGTGTAAAACATAATGCTCTGTGTAGTATATTATATATTATATCATACAGGGAGAAGGAATAAATAATAAATCAAGGTGATTCGAAGGTATAATACTAATTTTGATGAAAGATGAAATGTCTTGATCGTCTTCATGTACAATGTATCATGTATGATACGTACATCGTACATGTGTTTATTGCATCATCAGAAACCCAAATCTCAAATCCCAAATTCCAAATGGGATGTAGCTACAAGCTAAAAGCTATATCAGTGATAAAAATGAATGAATCGTGCATTGTACTTTGTACTTTGTATTTTACATTTTATATTTTGCAGCCCGAACGTTCGAGGTTCTGGGAATTATTCACCAAAAACTTACAAGAAAACTTTTTACTTTTTATAACAATGTCAAATTGATTTCTAATCTCATAGTAATCATAACAGTAATCATAATGGGAATGGTAATGGTAATGGCTTTGTATGTTCACAAAATTCCACTCACAACTTTTTGATGGAAAAGAACAAGTAGTAGGAGAAGGGAAAAGGTAATGAAGAAGAAGAAGATCAGTAAAGTATTGTGCATATATTCGTATATGCACAGAGATATAATGCGAAATTTACGTACAGTACTACAATAGTAATAGTAATCCTTGTCTTCTGTCTACTGTAAAATCCATCTAACCTCAAGTCATCAATCATCTTCTTTGTTGTCACAAATCTCCAGTAAATACATACACACACTGTAATTTTGTGCATAATGCATAATCCATGGTGCATGGTGCATGGTACATTAGATATTAGATGAGAATGTCAAAGCCAAATGTCTATAATACAAAACACAAAATACAAAACACAAAACAAATCGCAACCGTCTTTGGAATGTAAATGGGAAGCATTATTATGTACAAGTGAGTAAAGCTGCAATTTTCTGGGTATTTATTTATTTATACACGCGGTCTTTTCATTTCATCTATAGTAATTGTATGAAGAATTGAATATTGAATGGAATAGAATGGGGTGAAATAGAATATAATATGTAGAATAGCTCAATGAAGAAGAA
The DNA here is from genome assembly GCA_019776565.1 of Sminthurinus signatus. Classification (NCBI taxonomy): domain Eukaryota; kingdom Metazoa; phylum Arthropoda; class Collembola; order Symphypleona; family Katiannidae; genus Sminthurinus; species Sminthurinus signatus. The sequence continues at coordinate 13,960 of JABASP010000634.1, forward strand.
ATGAGGGACCTTGAGCTGTTTATTCTCTTTCTTTCTTTTTCTTTTCATTCTATATTCTATCCATCTATTGTAATGTGGAAAAGTCATAATTACGTGTTACTCTTTTGGTCTGCTTAGAACTCAGTCCTGATGATGAGTACTCACAAGTTATCAGAACACAAGGTATTCTTCTCAAATGCAGTATGATATTATACAAGTAAAATGTAAAATCATACATATGATACAAAAAAAGAAAACACTTTTATTTTCATTCATACAATATACATATACACTGACCACCACATCACCGTCAGACAAAAAAAAAATAAAATGAGTGAAAAAAACTGACCTGCAACCTGCGTGTTTACAAACAACAAACTACCAATTAAAAATAAGACCCAGAACCATGAACAATGTCCAACGTACAACGTCAAGTGCAAATTTTATAATAGATAGCAAAATGGTGGAAATATGTATAATTTAAATAACTTTTATGTTGAGTTATGAGTCAATGAGCTTTGAGCTATGAGTTATGAGTTATGAGTTATGAGACGGGTCAAAATGGTGTATACTTTAAATAAATAATAACCGTGTTAATATCAAAGCTATTTTTTTGCCAGACATAAGAGAGTGAAAATTTAATATTATTTTTACTTTTATTGTTTTATAGACTGCCGGACTGGGTCAAATTCTAAGGACAAAGTTTACAAATGTAAGTTCATTTTTTATATTATTTTATTTGTTGTTTAGCCTGTCGAGTTTAGAGTTTAGAGTGTACAAGTAAACGAGTGTGGCAAAATGAATTTAGCATAACATGTAACATGTAACATGCCGTAGCCAAAGAGCGTGAGTTTTGTCAGTTATACCTACACATATAATTTCAAATTATTATGTTTGATATTGAATGAGCTCATCCTTATCACATCAATGCATCCAAAATCCAAAATCCAAGTCAAGCACACACATATACCATATACAATATACACACTACACACGTATAGTTCATAGTTTAGCTTAACTCTGAACACAACAAAGCATACGTCTTACATATTATACATATACATTTGCTTTTATTCATTGCGAAACATCTTTCAACTTGCAAAAAAGTCATCAGATCACTTTCATCTTCATCTTCCTTTAGCTTAAGCTGACTAGCTGGCTGGCTGACTGACTGGCTGGCTTGGTCTTGGGGCTTCTTCATCATCGTGTTCTTCTTTCTTTCTTTCGTGCGCGACCCATCTAATAGATATCATATCGTGTTCTCCTTGCTACTCATGTACTATTTGACTTTATATTACACAAATTACGCATATCTACACCATACACGTTGGATGTTGGATGTTTCATTTTTGATCCTCTCTATGAATTTTTTCATTGCCTATATTCTATATTTCATCTATAATCCATATAAATAATAAAGCATTATGATTATTGGACAGAGTTAGTACAAGTGAATCTAATATCTAATATCTAATATCTAGCATCGACTATCGACTATTAGTGTATCATACACAATACACAATACAAAATATAATAATATAATAAATTCTTTGTTAAACTTGAGGCTATATCTAGTCTAGATTACTATATTTTTCATGTTGCTCCCAACTCGTAACTCAATAACGACAATTCTAAAAATTATTTCTTTTTCTTGTACCTTATTAATTCTTTGTACTTTGTACTTTATACTTTGTAATAGTATCATATAAATAAATAAATATGTATGTCGTGAAGACATAAAAGTATTCTTTGATCCTGATTACCTCGTGTACCCCCAAAAACAATCAAAAAGTAACATATTAGAGCCCATGCGCACCATACACAATACACAATTCTCCCTCTGTAAGGTGGACGGTGGTGATGATGATGATATTGTTGTTGTTTTGGATGATGAAGAAGATTTTGATGATGGCATGACCACTATAACTACATATTATGTAATTTTGTGCATCTCCCTCTCTCTCTCTCTCTTTATATGCTCAGATTTTGATATTTTCCAAGATTCTTCAACTTGTATAATGTTCTAATTAAATCCAAAAAGTAAAAATGTATGAAACAAATTAATGTTTCATTGTAATTTTTTTCTTCTATATTTCTCATAGAATAAACAAAGATTTTTAGGGTGAAATTTAAAGAAAAAATGACTTTGAATATAACATACACATAACATGACATGACATGTAAATGTGAGATAATGTGTAAAAATTTGTCTGTCTACTTTATACTTTATACAGTTCTACAGTTTATAGTTTATAAAGTTTGCATTTACAGGCAGAAAAGGTGAGATTTGCAATTCTCCTTTGCGTGAAAATTACTCATGTTGTTAATTTTTATGACCACATTATTCCATATAAAAAAGTACTAGTTATAATCTGAGTTGTACAGTGTACAATGTACATTGTACATACAATGCACGGTACATATTTGAAATTTTAATGCTCATGCACAGCTTAGGATTTAAGATATACTTTTGGAAGTGACAAAATAAATAGGTGCAATTACTTATCACTAGCAATTTTAGAATTAAAAAGTAAAAAAGAAGTTTTTTGTTCCATACAGTACAAAAAGGGGTGAAAGATGAAAAAGGACACAACATAAAATAGGGAATACAGAGTTGAACAGAAAAAGAGGAGAATAAAAAGGAGCTTTAAAACTTTAAATGCAAGATTGACATTTCTGTTCTACCTTATATTTAAATAGTTGAATCGTTGAAATGCTCTTACACATGCATCTACAAAAAAGGTTCATGTCTTATTACTTATTATTATTATTATTAGGCATAAGAAAAACAATAAGAGGAAAGTAATTACTGTAATTTACTGCTATAAGCTCGGGTCAAGTGTAGGTCGATTTTTTTCCTGTAGTCATAATACACTACACATTACACTGTACATCACGGTTCATTATGCTTGGAGCTTGGAGTTTGGAGTATCGTGCAATTTATATATTATGAGGTTTCAAGTTGGAGTAGGACTACTAAATACTACATAGACAATACATGCATAATCATCCAAAAGTTATATTGACGCCAGATTATTTTAATACAATTATCCATGCGTTTTTGTGTGTTATAATATGTCCAACATCTAACGTCAAAACTCAAAACGCAAAACAAAATTTACAGATGAGCAAGCATATGTACATGTATGTATACGTTTTCTACATACTACATACTACTCCAGACTTGAGACTTGAGACTCGAGCGATATCTGTCAAAAGTCAAAAGCTCAGATCAAATTCTTTTATTGCTAGTCTCATGCATGTATTATTATGTACACAAAAGAGAAAAGAAGGAAAGGGAAAACAGGAATTCCATTCATCCCATTGTTTTCTTTCCCATGCCATTTAATACTAAATAATAAAGATGAGCCTTATTAACATGTAGGAAGATCAAAAGTTCCACATCATCATCCATGTTGAACATTTAATGGACTCCAACAGCAAGTGTTTTTGTACACACATGCAAAATATAATAAAATATAAAATATGTAAAGTATAACAAATAACAAACAACAAAGAGTAAACAGCAAACAACAAATAACAAGGGGATGTTTGTACAATCTACAAGCATGAACTGTGCACTGCGAATTGTAAATTGTCAGTTAATCAGATTTCTTTAAAAGGAGTTGCTGATACTTTTAATTTGTCCGTGTATGCAAAATGCACAAACACAATAGACAACACACAATTCATTCACTATAGTGTACAATATGTACCTTTATGTCATTTATGACTGACAAAAGTCGTCATCATCCTCATCTTTAGTCACATAAAATGAAATAAACACTCTTCATTCCCATTACAAGTTTGAAGCTTTGATTTGAAGTTTGAAGATCCTCAGTCGTTACATTTCCTTCTATGTGCAATGTACAATGTACACCGTGTGTAGAAAAATGTAAAATTCAGGAAGAGTACAGTTCATTATAATATACATTATACTTTATACTGCAAGGCCCACACTCAATTAAAGCTCACCCGTCACTACTAAAATTCATTCAGACATAAAACGATCACGAACTTTGACAAATATGACGCACCAAACGTCATACGTCAGATCTTATGTCTTATGTATCAAGAATCAAGTATCAAGTGTCAAATAATTGTAAAATTTAAAGTGTCAGTTGGAATATCATTATTATTATACATAAAAATATTATGGATTGTGGATGTGGGCAAAAGGTAAAAATGACAGGTATTTCATTGTAATAATGAGAGATTCGGATTGATTTTACGTTTTACGTGTTTTCTTCCTCATTCCTCATAGAAAGCATCTTTTATACTTGATGCTTACTATTTCATATTTATTTGGACTAAATTCTAGCTTTTTTCATTGTAATCCCCTTTTGTGTAAATTTATACAGTGTACAGTAAGAGTACATATATTCTAGTTGTACATATTACATACGGCTCTTGCTATTTGTCTCAAGTCTCTAGTCGCAACTTTCCATTTCATCTTTTGGATTTAAACTTGAATGCTCATTGTGTGGAAAATGTAAATCCTCTTACTTCAAAAGTACTGTGTAGAATGTATCATTTATCATTTATGTCATATCTCATAGTAACTGCTTTGTATTTACTTAAAAAGTCACTTACTTCCGTAAATTATTATATTTGAGGATACGTCATAAGTCGCAAGTCGTCAGTCGTAAGTAGGCAAATCAAATTAGTGTAACAGAGGTGTGTCAGCTTAATTGTAATTGTACAGATATCTTCTTGCTTCTCACACTTCATCATCATGTCCAGTCAAATACCATTGTACTACATATTACATTATTACATGTATAATGTATACTTAATACTTATATATATGCATTACGCACTACATTCAAAGAAAAGTTTATTATGATTACACTATTAATAGCGATTTACTCTAGGATGTAGAATATGAGTTTTCTTAGCTTTTCAAAATTGTGTTGTGTTTTGAGTTTTGAGTTGTGAGTCATATTTCATATTCTGTATTCCGTATTCGTTCCTAATATTGAAATACAGGTATAGCTAAAAACGTGTGGTTTTCAACTGACATCGTACATTCGTATTCGTATTCGTCTTTTCAGCTAAATGGCTTTCAACAGTTTTAAAGTTAAGAGAACTTAAAAGTACGTATACGCAGCATTTGTAAAGGAACAAAAAGTAGTAAGATTGCAAGTGACCAAAAGCCAAAAGTTTTGAGTGTTGAGAGTTGAGATGGAAGCATGAAATGTATGTTTTTACTAATTTCACACTGTGCCATATACCATGAAACTCAATTAAAATTAAACAGGGCGATGTGAGGTAGCAGATTCATACACAATGTACAATGTAATGCTCTGTATTCTGTATTCTGACATTTTTAAAAGTGTGAGTCACATATTTATTTTAACACTCTCACGTCTCTCTCATCTTCCTCGTCTCTAGTAGAAAGACATTGTATTATATCATCTAATGATAATGGAATTATGATCATGAGTCTCATTTTTTCTTGAAACGTACCCCACGTTTACTACCTGTATATTCCTATATATTTTATATATATTTTGACCAAGTAATATCTGCTCTACTGTACAAATATTACAGTCGCTGTTCATAGAATGGAATGTGAGAGACGCTCTTATTTCCTCTATAAATTATAGGTAGGAGTTTTTTTTACTAGAATTATACCTGTAATTCTAAACACTAGGCACCTGTAACTTTGCACTGTCTTGTAAAATGTATACTCAAAAGAGGAAACGACTTTAAAAGATGTTATAAATGTTACAAATATCATATTGTATGGCAAATTATTCTGTGGACTTAATAACATCTTCAGTATTCGTTGCTAACTGGACATATAGTACAAAAAGTAAAAAGTGCAAAGTTACATGTATAGAGTGAGTCAGTACATGTACAAGTACTTTTCGTCTTATTTTGGTATGTGAAGTGTTTAAAGTATGGTATTAAATCCTAAGTGCATTGGGCACACATCAACTACATTTAAAGAGAACAGTCACGGTTTGCATTTTACACGGTACTTTTAAATAGTGACTTTTCAATAGACAATCCGATTCAAGTCAAATTAGTGTTAGGATTTTGACAGGATGCACAATTTTACGGAAAGATCCTCCCCAATGCACAATGCAATGTATCAAAAATAAAAATGCATAGAGTGAAAAAGAATGGAGACTTTTATCTTTTATGTAAGTTAAATATTGCATGCCACGTGACACGTGTCTCATGAAAAAAATACAAAGTAAATGGAAGCAGAAAATTCTGATTTCTTGTCATTTTTTCGCTTAATAATTTGAGTCAATTCTTGTCTTTTAGTCGAGAGTTGACACAAAATTGTTCATTTTGAACAACTATTGCAAATTGTAAATTCCAAAATCCCCTACTCTAACAAAAAAAGACGAATCTTTATGACGTTGTCAATTATGTTAATTACCTTGTCCAACAGCATCATAACTCTACACTCTACACAATTTCCACCGAAACTTGTCACAAACACATAAATATATATTCTTCATTTGATAGAGACACTTGCCTTTTTATATCGGAATTTTGCAGTATGTTGCAGCTCGTAAAACATAAAACGTGAAAAAAATTAAGAAATTGTGTGTAAATAGTTTTACTGGTGTAAACAAGCTCTGGAGATAAGTAAATATTACATTGATATACATATTCTGTATGTGTGTATCTGTATTTACGACAGGAGTTGACAATTGACATTTGACAAACAAAAGTAATGAAAATGTACTTATTCTGTACATTTGTGTCGTAGTAGATAGTAGATGAGATCAAAGGTGAGATAATTTTAAAATTAAATATTTTATGAACTACAAACAATGAAAAATGCATCAATCAATCAATCAAGGCAAGTCCAATACCAGTTTTCAATATCAATATCAATAAAAAATGAAGAAGATTATGCGGAAACATTTAAGTACTTTGCCACAGCTGTACATTGTACATTTGAAATTTACAGTATTTGATTCTCAATTTACGATACATTTAGCGACATCACCAATGTTTGATGTCTTGATGTTTTGTTTAGCCTTGTAACTTGTTACTTGTAAACTATGAAACTGTCCTCTTTTGGCATCGACTTATCTCCATGATCTAGAAAAACTCTTAACTGAAACAAGTTAAGTATTTACATTTACAGGCTAAGATAAAAAGCGAAAAGCGACCATCATAAAAATTAAAAGATACATAATATGTAGACGCCACACTATAAATACTGATACCATCAATTCCGCTATTATCGTACAGTGGAGGGTAATATCGTACAGTATGTACACGCGTGTGTTCTTATGCGTTTCTTACTGCGCATGCTCAGTGAGAAACGCATAAGAACACACGCGTGTACATACTGTACGATATTACCCTCCCTTGTACGATAATAGCAGACTTGACGGTACGTATGTTGTCCGTTTTACAGCCTACTTACAGAATGGGCGAAAAAATATCTCAAGTTGTTTTTTTTTCAAATTTACTGGTTATTTTTATTTAACCACTTTTCGTTGGAATTGTAGGTTAATTCAGTCAAACCTTTTTTCCTTTTTCCTTGGATGTAACAAACTTTGTGTTCAGTATTCGGCATTCAGAACCGTCGGTTTCAAATAATAGTCGAATAGCCTTTCGATATCGGCCTTTTTCATCCATGCTTTCTGAATTGAGAATTGAAAGAGAAAATAAATGAATAATATGTACAATGTACAATGTACACTGTACATTTTGCATCCTTTTGAAAATGAGTATGTACTTTGTACTCAGATGTGCATAGATTATTCACAATAATTCCACATTATTGTTTTGTTATTGTACTATCAAATGACTAGAGACTACAGCATTATTAATCGTTGTACAAAGATGAAGAGGGCAAAATTATACGTAACAAAACGTGCATATTGCAGACATGTACTGTATAGAGTACGGAGTATGGATGAGCTTTTGAAGTCTCTATAAAATTGACCACAAAACAAGGTTCATAAAATATCATATACATGTAGAACATACAACATACAGCACACAATTGCAATTGTACTGTCAAATATTGTATATTGATATTTGTTATTGGACTGCACAGTCTCACTTTTATACTTATTTCTGCATCTCTGCTGTCTACATGCATATAAAATACAAAATACTAGTACAAATATGGGAAACAGAAAACAGACAAAGAGAGACAAGGAGATGCCGATGCCGAAGCCGAAGCCGAAACGAGATACAAGTTACATAGATGCAGCATGCAGCTATATTTTACTCCTCGATTTCAATGACTATGACTATCTACTATCTACGTTTGTATTTTGTATGAATGACTACTTCTTTCTTTCTTTCTTTCTTTCTTTCGTTCAACGTTTCTATCAATTGTGGGCCCCATGACCAGATTGTCACGAAAACTGCAAATTTCCGAGTCACGACTTGTAACGTTCCAACAGATGATAAATATCTACCGGAATCCTCTCCCTTTGACTATGTACGATGTACGTTTTCTCGTCCTCTTTACAGATAGATAGAAGATACACATTACACATTACCCATTACACACATCGTATATATATGGCTGCAAAATTACAGAGCGCCTCTTCTTTTATGAAATACATACGTACAATGTGTAATATGTATATTTGTTTGTTCCTTTTATTTTTTTCATTCTCAGCTGTACGAAGTACGAATATACTGATGCTGTTTAAATACAATTCAGTCCATAATCTTATTATTATACGTATACGTCCTGCGTACAAGATGCAGACAGCAAAATATTACTTATTATGTACCGTCCAAATTGTATTTGATTTTACTTTTTACTGTATCCGTCTGTATTAAAAATTAACATTAAAACATGTTGTCGACAAATCTTGTTTGCAGTTTGCAATATACAATACAGAAAAGCTCCAAAGTTAGCTCAAAAGTATATATAATGACCCTTTTTGCTCTTACAACAATAGTCGATTCTGTACTTATCCAAATGTATGAAAACCTACACATGAAACAAGAAGTATATATATAAAATATAAATGCAAGTGTAGAGTGTAGGTAACAGTTTACAGTGTATTATTAATAGTAGGTTTGGGTGCTTTAATGTGTTGTAAAATGTGGGAATGCCTCTTGGTACGTGTGATGATGAGCATTAGGAATTGTGTATAGTTACACATACACCATACACCATACACATACACCATACACATACACCATACACATACACCATACACATACACCATACACGTACAGGTACTTATGAGGATGTGTGAGTAATTTCACATTTATTTAAGAAGCACAATGATCATGATTACAAGTTACAAGTTGGTCCTCTGCTCATATGAGATTCGATGATTGTACAAAGTACAAAATACAAAATACAAAACCATCGATGGAATAGGCAATATACTTATTACTTATTACACTGTGCACTGTGTACTTTACACGTAATACATGTTTAATGTTTGTGTAATATAGAGGACAGAGGATAGAACTTGTTGAAAAATTGAAGAGTGATTGGTTATTGTCGGCATCGGGAAGCTTTGAGTTTTAGACTTGCTGGCTTCACTTGACTTGAGAACGAGAAGAATTATAAACTATGAAATGAACTCTGAAATATGTAATATGGAATGTATGTGTTTTGTCGAATTATGATATTAAAAGGGATGGTGATGCGTGTTTTAGGTGCGTAGTTTGTAGTTTTGTAGTTTGAGTACAAGAATTTTTGGTGGTGTAGTTTGTATTTTGTATTACATAGTTAGTTACATCATTTGAGGATGTGAGGTGCACGATCAGTCTATTTTTCTCTGCTGGGATTTTGGATATGAAATATACGAAATATCCTTACGCCAGACTAAGAAAACACGTCTGTGTGTCCTGTGTAAACGAATATGTACCTATGTAGTGTGTACGCATCTGAGATTGAGATGAGAAATATCATACAAAATACAAAACATAAAAAATAGTGACTAATAATAATTTTATGAGAGGGAAGACTTCAAATCTCATTTACAGTTTACAGTTTATCACATACTAATTCCTAATTCCACATTATGTCGGTGGGATGGAAAATGGAAAATGAGCTTTTGGTGAGAAAAGATTCATTGCAAAAAACCAGAAAGCTTTTAAAATACGTTTTATGTTTTATACCTTTTGTCAACACTTGTGTAAATTACCAAAGTAAATTATTGATGAAGAAATATTATATGCATCCAATTTTCAACAAATGGCAGTAGTAAATTTTCCCTATTGGGTTCATCTATTATTTATCATTTGTCTAGACTGTAGACTCTAGAACTGTAGCTACTACCAATGTTGTAAATATTAGGAATTATACGTATTAGTCATTCAAATATATGTGTATCAAGAATGAAGAATGAAGAATACGAAAAGCTACATTTTTTTGATTAATCTGCCATCTATTCTATTGAAAATCCGCATACTTCCTCACATCTACAATCTACATTCTACATGTAAATTTTTACATTGCTGCAACATCTTCACATCTTTCATCTTGATTTGTAATTAAGCCCTTATTTACTTTTAAATTGCTTTATTGAATATTTTTTTCGTGTACCTTCAATATGAATCATGATGCCGATGGCATATGAAGAAGAAGTTATTTGTATAATTTATTATATTGTTTTAATGCTGCAAAATGCATCAACTTCAAACAAACTATACGTACTGCGTAAGTACTGCAGTAAATTTGAAGTGTAGTACAATTGTCCTCTTTTCCTCAAGATTCAATATACATGTACACTGTACACTACTGTAAACTTCACATGAGTATGAGATGAGAAGAAACTAAAGCACAAGGATTTCGAATTTTGAATAGGATTATTAATTTTCATATGCAAATCTAAATAAATAAGATTCAAGCACAATTTATCATATCCATCAAATTTGAAATCTACATGCATTCTGCATTGCAGAATGAATTGAGAATTGAGAACTGAGAACTGAGTCTGCTACTGAAAAAAAATGGATGAAATAAGACAAATTTAAAATTTAAGCACTTGCACATTTGATAAATATTCATTGTTGAATAGGAAGTAAATTACATATTCACTTGTGAATTGTGAAACAAGAACAAAAGAGGAAAACACAAGAAAAACAGAAAGAAATCCAAGAAAATGTTCTAGTGCTTTGTTTCTTGCTTGGCCGCCATCAAATATCAAATCACCCTCATTATCACCAATTATTATGAGGAAAAACAAGCAATAAAAAAATGAACACCATATTTTTATTCAACAGTACACACTGCAGGCTGCACACTGTACACTGTACAGTTAAAGTACTACATGTTACATGTTAAATGAGCTGATTATGGATCATCTTCATGTCACATTCACAATTCCCATTCGTCTCCAGACAAGGAAAGGGAAAAGCTTGACTGTTTCTGTTCTTGTTCTTACTGTTGTTGTTTGCATTTTGCATCAGATTGGGAAACAAAAAACGAGATGATGATCATTTATGTCCTTTTAAAGGTGTTGTGAATGAGTTGAGCAAATAGAAGCACGCGCTCTTATTTGCATAAGATTATGCATAGTTCTTACAGCTTGTGTTTTGTGTCTTGTGTCTTGTGAATGGTGTATTATTATTATTCATTTTATGTGTACATAAAAATTGTCTAAAGTAAAGATTTGTCGGCTTTTTTTCTCTGTTTCTATTTGTCTTTACTCTTGCCGTCCGTCATTTCGGTAATTACAGATTACAGTGTTTCTGTACCCTATAACACAATATATTATAGTATAATATATTGACCACTTTAAATTGTAAGCTTTTGACTTTCCTTTCCTCCGCGTGCTTGATGATTGACAGTATTAATTAGTCTAGAGTCTATAATGTAATCAATTAAAGATGCTCGAGTACACAGTGCACAGACACTGTGAAATATGCTTGTTTTTTTTGCATTTTTAATTTTAAGTTTTGAGGATTTTGAGGATGCAAATGAGATATCTGTAATCTGTAAAAGATAAACAAACCAAAAGGTGTGAAATAACAAGTGGGCTCAACTTTATTTGACATCCATCGTTAACATCAAAAAAATTCAACAATCCAAATCAAAATGTCAGAGGAACACATTAATATTTTCCATATTGCGCAGTTTCTGTCTCGTGTGTGACCTGACAATTTATCAAGTTACACTAACTTGGTGCTATTAAACTTGATTATGACTGTGATGATGAGATGAAGAGATGATATAATGAGGATCAATAACCAAGAATTAAGAATCAAGTGCCAAACATGTCAAGCCACACAATGATGATGATGATAGCATCTTCTTATGCAAATTGATTATTTAAACAAACTGAGAGGATTTCATGTCTGTACACTGTACAGAGTAAACAAGCGCATCCATTCTTGTTGTACTTGTTGGCACTTATTGTCTCACTTTTCATTTCTTGTGTAAATAATTGATTGATAAGACACCTTCAGATTTCAGATGTATCTCAAATCACAAGTCACACGTCATTTGATGCTTCACTATTCACTATTCTCTCTATTAACTATTAACTGCCAAGCAGGGAAATATACATAATGTGATCACATGGTTATCTGTCTATAGTCTATACATGTTTTCATTGCACATATTATTAATAGTCCAACTACTACTACACTATTCTTTTGCATCTATGCTCTTTACACTGAGCAGTGTCATGTGCAATATTTATTTATTTTCTGCCTTATTGAATTTGATGTGTCGATTTGAATATCTTTCGGCATGGATGCATGCATCAACATGAGCTTCATTATGATGCATCCCCTCATTCACTCATTCACTCATTCATTTGTTCATTTGTTCATTGTCCTCTCATTTGCATGGGAGATGAGCTGTGATTTGTATCATCTTTGACACTCACAAACTTCTTTTCTGCTCCGAGCGGCGTGAAGTAAGTGAGCAAGTAAATAAATAAATAAACAGGCAGACCTGTCCAACTACAAAATTTAGTGTACAAAGTACAAAATACCCTTCATTAAATTCAATACTTTGTTATTGAGTGACCTCTGATGTTCATACATGTGTATTTATTTATTTCAAATATCAATATCACTATAAAATGCCAATTTTTACATGCATCTTGTTCATTGTACATACGATGAAGATGAGAAAAGAGTGTACATTGTACGTGCGTGAGAAAATTCATGGAGTGGAATATCTTCTTTTCATTTTCATTACAGTTATCCTAATTACATACATAAAATTGGAGTTTGTCATCATCATCATTTAAATTCTAAATTTCAATATGCAAAATGCAAAAGAGGGGAGAGATTACAGGTATTTTATACCATATTTGATAATCATAAAGACAGAAAGAGAGAGAGAGGATTCGTCCTTGAAGAGCACAACATTGTTGTTGTAAGTACTACTTACTTACTTACGAAAATTGACATTAGAACCAGAAGCCGTATGTGTGTACATGTGTTCATCCCAAATGCAAAAGAGAATGAAGATGATGCATCTGCCAAAAAAGGACAATTTATGTTCACCTTATCATACTACACTTGTAATACACCTGTACTTGTACTTTTGTATCGTCCCTCTAATTCCTAATCATAATCATATAGTCCTTTGACCGATAAAATTGAAAGAAATATTATCAAACAAGTAAACAGTATGTTTACACACATGCACCTATGACATTACCATTTACCATTTACCATGCACTTGCTTTGCATAATTGTTTACTATGAAAAATACATACAAGTCTCAAGTCATGTTTCCAAATTCCAACTGCCAAATTCTTACATTTTTATCCAATTTAATATGTATAATCAAGTCTATAAAAAATAAAAAATGTGTCTCTATGAAAGATGTGAGTATGTGTGTATGTGTGTGTTGTGCGTGTCCATCTCAATTCAATTCATTGTCAAAGATCATAAATTGGGTGTACACTTTGTGGCTGTCTGCCTGCAGTCTGTAGTCTGTATATGTCTGCTCTTCTCTTGTCCGTCTCATCCTATTTTCTTATTCTTCATTTGGTATCAGGTATGAGTGAATACTGAATAAACTGAATACTCTGCGTGTGTTCTCTCCTCACTCCTCACACATGCACTTACAATCAGTAGTTATGAACTCATGCGTCACTCAGGCATAAAACTGTCAACTGGATTCTTCTTTCGTTCTTTAACTAACAGGTACTTGAACAATATGTGTAATGTGTAATTCACACTGTTAATCGTCATGTCCATTGAACTTTGTGCAACTTGTTGTGTTACTTTGTGGAGTAAAACCAAAACAAAATTAAAATTAAAATGCAGCATACGCAGTTTGCAGTTTCTTACCATAATTTTGTCACACACATTTTGTCATCTTCACAATTATTCTGAAAGGAGTGTTATTCCCCGTTTATTGTGTATATGACAAAAACAAAAACATAACAAATCTTGAAATATACAAGAAACTGGGGAAATTAGACAGAATATTCAAGTATATTTCCACAATGCGGTGGGTGTTAGCTAATATAATAAGAAGCCAATGAATTTTTAATGTACTAAGAATTATAGTAGTATAGTAGTAATTTCCTTTTGCATTTACAGCCATTTCAGGCTAGCATTTTGCTTATTGTTTATGATTCACTTACAATTTACAATATTATGGAATATGAATACAATTTGAGGACATCATATCTCATAACTTTGATTTGTGCATTCAAGTCATCATATTCAAGATACAAAATAAAAATGGCAAAAGGTGCAGAATGGAAAGGAATAGAAAAAAGAGAGATTCGAGTCATGATGTAAACCAAAAACCAAATGAAAAACAATAAAGTTCATATATAGACAGAAAACTGCAAATAATCTCATTAATTGAGTGCACATACGATTCATTTATGACTGAATACTGAATACGAAATCAATTGCTCACTAATTGTAACGTTGGAAGAAAGAAGAAGACATTATGCATACTTAAATAAATACAAAACTACAACGTGTGATAAAGGAAACTTGGAATTTTATCAATCATTATTCAGCTAGGCATAAGATAATATGAGCATTGGGCATCGATATTTTCTTCCGCTCTTTCAATTCCATTGAAGATGAACGATGGACGATGAAGCCACGTCGAATGGAATAATAATACAATTAGGAACCAAGGCATGCAGATCACTGCTGTGAAGCTTATTTGTACTTTGTACTTTGCACATGTTTATCTGAGTCTGAATAGACTCTAATATTGAAATATTGATTGAATAATTTGAGACGCAACCATCGAACATCACAAACAATAAAACAACAAAAATGGCTTGAAAAAGAACTAAAAAGTTCATACAAATCATGTACTATAGACTGCAAGTATATTGTGTATTCATACATACATATTTCTGTCATTCACACAAGTTATGAATTTGTAAAAAAATTAATATGCACGGCTACATTCTACGTTCCATATTCTATGTTCTATACAGTCCTAAAATAATAACTCTCACAATTAGTCTAGCATCCTTTTACATGAAAATGTAAAAGGTCTAGAAAATTTCAAAATCCAAGTGCCTTCCAAATTTGCATCATTAGACACCAACTATCAACTATCAACACATATGATACATGCAGATTCATTGCTTTTTTGTACAACCCACACTAAATACTTTTCCTTTTCACTTTTGTCTTAGTCATTCATGTGTCTTGATTCTTGGTTCTACGTATTACGTATTGGATGTTGGATATGGGACTAAAAATTTTATGACACGTTTTTTTTACAAAAGATACATAATGCATAAAGGATGTGATTTTACCCGTTAGGATTTAATTGGCAAATGTTTTCTTGTACAAAATTGGTATGACATTTCTTTTTCAGTTGTTGTGCAAAAAGAGAGGAATGAGCAATACTCGATTGTATTGTAAATTGTAAATTGTAATATGTAGATAATAAGAGTAAACCTTTCCATCAATGTAATAATTGGGCACCTTTAATTTCCTTCTCAAGGGATGAAGAATGAAAACCATGTACATTAAACATGTTTCTTGTTTGCTTATAGCTTTTGAATTTTGAAAATGTTTGATATTAAGTATGTGCAAGTTTTGTTGTCACTGTAAACAAAAGGGAAAGATAAGAATTATGAATTATGAAGATCCAAAAGATGAGTTGGCTTTAATTGGCTTGATGAGATGCACTTTACTTGCAACTCGCACAGATACAATACAATACAATCCCAAATCCAATATACGATATACAATACACAATGCACCTTGCACATGTAAAAATGTAATGTGTAGTGATTGGTGATTTGTGATTTGTATAATATCTACATCCATCTTCATTATTCTTGTTAACGCTATCATATTTAATAGTTTGAGATTTGTACGTAGTACGTAGTAAAATTACAAACGACAAACAATATTCGAATATTCCAGTCCTAACAGAAACTTTTTAAGAAAGGAAATGAATAACGAGCCGAGTGTATTTTTTGTCAGTAGATGTGCTATGTGCTGTATAATACAGTATAATATTTTTTGAATGTATGATGTATCGACTTGAAATCGATAAGTTACACAACGTCCATATTTATCTTTCAACGGAGCAACAAATCATGTATCAAGAAAAGAAATGAAGAGACGCACAGAGATGAAGAGTTGGAAATATAAATCTATTGTACATTGTACACTTTACATTTAAGATGCAACTGATAATGATATTATTAGCTATTAGAACAGTACATGAAAGTAATATCGAGAATCGCGAATATATCTTACATCTTTTAGCTCAAGAAAGAAAAAGAATGAAACAACAACATTCAACATGGTCAATGGTTTCTTTTCATTACGAGATGTACTTTGTCTCTTGTTTAATTACGATCATCTCATTTACGTACATTGTACATTGTACATAAAGCACCGTAAGTATTATTCATAATTCATAATCTAGAATCTAGAGGATATCAAAATTAAAAGGTTGGGGTAAAAATTGCCACATTTCCTTTTACCTTACGCTTTCCCTAGCCCTTGTACAAGATACATTGTACAAAGTCTGAAAATTTCCTTGACATCTTGTCGTATATTGTATATTGTCACAGATGATAAAACACAAACGACAAGGTAAAAAAATGCGTAAGGTCAAAATGCTTTTCCATCTTCAGTCAGATTTTGTTTACATTTTACATCGTACTTACCACGTTTTTTACCGTTCATCCGTTTCAGCGGATGTCGACATTTAAAAGTAGATTTGTACACTTGTAAATAATTTAGAGACATGAGACAATTCTGAAGTTCACAGTATAACATAATATTATGATTTATGATAGACGCATGTGTACTTTGTATTTTGTATTTTCCTTCTCATTTGAGATCAAATTAGGTATGAAGGATGAGAATATTCTAGATTCTAGATAATTTCTTCCTTAGTCAAATGAACTTCTATCTCAAATCTCAAATCAGAAAAACTCAGGATACTTTCAGTATCAAGTTTATCATTTCTATGCTCACAATACATATGTATGTACTGCATAAAAGTACACGCTGTTTTAATAATAATTTTTTCAAGTCAACAAGAGGCATCAAGTGCGTAAATAAACAATGAATAATAAATAATAATACCTTCAATAAATGATAAACTGAGTACAGAGTGCAGAGTACAGAGTACTCAGATCAAAGAGAGAAGATAGCTTCAAATAGATAGAAAGAATCTTCAAGAATGAACCACAAGGTTACACTCTAAATTAAATCGCAAAATTATATCAAATGGCTAATGGCACGTGTTCTCATGGTATAATCAAGAATCAAGAATCAAGAGCCATCATCATTATGCCAAAGACAAGAATAAACTACAACTACAAATACAAACAACGTTTTAACTTGTCTGTGTACTGTGTACATTGTACATTGTAAATTATCTTATACTCAAGTATTTCTATTCTGCACACACAATTCACAATCAGACGAACCTGGCTTAATTTTGTTATTGTTTTTATCCTCCCTGATAATCATAATTTGTTGTGATGATCAGCAGTCGTGTACTTCGTGGGCTCATTTTGTTTTCTATAGGAGATAGCAGGTGATTTTAATGTGCGTAAAAACGCAAGTTGTTCTAAAACAATGTACCATGTACAATGTGAATGGTAATATTCAGATATTATGTGATATGTATGGATAGAGATAAATCTCATTGTTGGAATTCTAAGGTTCATCTTTGTTTGTATTTTGTGTGTACTTGATTCTCAGGTCAAGTCATACATTAGACAAACGTAATATGACTAATTAGAATCTTTGTTCTCCAAATGAGGCTCAAAAGTGTGGGTACAAAAAAATAAAGGATTCATGAGGAATGGGACTCTATGAGAAGCTATGATTTTCAAAGGTTGAGAAAACTCATCCGAATGGTTTTTTCTTTCTTTTAAACTATGATTACTAAATGTTGAAAAAAGACGCATGGGTTTTTGTGCTGAATTCTGATGCCTAATTGATAATGTTGGGAACTTCGATTATAGAATTGGAAAAATGAAATACGAAGGGAATGAGGAAACTTCCGAAAATAATACGTAATCTGTCTCATATTCAAATATTAATTATTGTTATAATCTTTTCCGATTTTTTCGAAAAGGATAGTTTACATTTTATACATTCGATGACTTCAAAGACAATTTGTACTAGAAGGAAATCATAAATTACTAAAGTAAAGCTTGAATTCGTGCTTCTTATTTAGCTTACAAATGACACATCTTACCCCTGTTTATCGAAAAATCTAAAAGGAAGAAAATTATAGAAAATGAACGGGCTATACATATTGCATATACAATTATTGTGCTAAATTTTGTATCGTATGTACTCAATACTCAATTTAATTAAGAGAAATTGGAAATTGACGATTGATACCCAAACAAAAACACATTCCTGATTTTTTATCAGTTTCATCTTTATCATCATCATCTTTACCATCATCATTCATATTCATCATCGCAAATAATAGGTATTGTACAATTGTAGCACAACATATTGTTCACAAATTGTTCTGGTTTTGCACGGTTTTAAAATAAATATAGTAAATATATCATATGGTACAACTTGCAATTCGGAAGTACACGAAATGCAATTCATAATTTAAATGACTGATGATGATGTACAATGTACGATGAGAGATGGTTCATTCGTCAGTCATCATTCACTTGTATTTTCATTGTGAATTGTGAATTGTGAATTGTAAATTGTAAATCGTATCTAAAACTCAGCAGTGTTTAAAAAGAATCTGTATTTTTTGAGGGGACAATAAAAAATAAAACAGTGTACAGAGTACAATGAAATCACGTACACATGTACTGAATACTGTTTCTTAAATGTGCATTGTATGCTGTATGATATGGTACATGAAAGTATAGTAGTTAATATGTATTTAGCTAGGAATGCACAGGTAATGACGTATGCAAAATGCAAAATATCTTCAAGTTTTCATCATGATGATGCTCACTCTTAATGTGGCATTACAAAAGATTGTCAAGAGTAATAAATATATTAGACAAGGGATAAATGCAGTTATTGTAGTGTGCATTTACAAAGAAATGTTAAAAGTTGAATTACATCTACCTATACATCTATACATGTGTGCAATATTATATTGTACTTGTATTGTATTGTGCGGATGACGGATGTCATGATAGATAAAAAAAGGAACTGGGAAAATGCATGTACAAATAGCCATGTGTAGTACACAATACACAATGCATAGTAAAATGTCTACAGTCTACAGAATGCATATATAGGTAAAAGGTAAAAGAGATGAAAATTTAGATTTCATTTCAGATGACGGATGCTGATTTGTCGTGCAGTCCTTTTTCCACTTTCATGTTCTTTTGGTTTTACTTGCATATAATATGTTTTATGTTTTACGATTTACTTTTTGACATTTTGCATCTTCCACGTCCTTGTCTCATACTCATTCCTTCTATCTCAGATTTCTCTTTGGAAATTATCCATAGATGCAATAAAATGCATAGAAAATACATTTGTCCACTGCAATGTACAAAGTACATGTACGAAATTGGAATAGCTAGAATGATTCGTGAATTTCTGTAAAGACTTTTGCTGTCTTGTCTTATCGGTTGTGTTTAGTCACTTTACGGTATACGATATGTACACTGAAAAGTGCATACTTGCGTACCCTTATAAAATACAAAATACACTCAACACACACAATGAATACTTACTACTTACTTCTTGCTAATGTCGACTTGACTTTCTCACTTTATGATGATTTAATGTGACCATCTAGTAGATTATAGATAGATTATATGCATACACTTTTTTATGTTTATAGGGAAAATTTACATAGTGGAAAGTGTAACCTTGTCAGATTAAGATCATGCATTTATCATTTATACGTATAATCAGAGAGGCAAGCATCAAGATTCAAGATGGAATTAGGAAGAAAAAGCTGCATTTTGCATTCCACATTTTTTTTATAAAATAAACATGAATCTCTATAACTAACTTTAAGATGTTTTTACTCTCAATTCATGGATTCATTCGTGTTTTATAATATGTACTTTATATTTACTAATTATTTGTCACCTTTTCTTTTTGTTACAGAATCGGAGCAAAATGAAGAGGCAAAGTCTGTGGGTGGCATGTGCCATAATTTTGACACTATTTGTTGAAACAAGAGGAGAAGGACCACCCCAATACGGGTATGATAATTTACCACAAACAAGATTCACTTGTGAAGGGAAATTGCAAGGACGGTATTATGCTGATCCTGATACGGACTGTCAACTTTTCCATGTATGCGTCAAGATGTCAAAGAGAGAGACACAGGACTTTAAATTTCTTTGGTAAAAAATATCATCTTTTTTAGTAACAGTGTAATAATATCATTATTTTTTATTATCAATTATTATTGAATTCCTTTGATTTTTTTTGTATTTTTAATTTTTAATATCAACTATGTACATTAATTAAGCTTGTTTCCTTTGAAAAAATTCTAGTCCAAACGGAACAGTTTTTGATCAAGAACATTTAGTCTGTGCTGACTACTACCAAGTGGCTTGTAATTCCAACTATCAATCCAGTTCATTTGGGCACATTTTTGAATTTTTGAAACTCTCTGCATCCAAAGACCGTGCTTTGGAGTTTGGTAAAGTTCCAACTCGGGATCCAGAATATTTGGGTAAAAATACTTTGGGTAATGAGGACTTCCAAGCTGAGGAGTATAATAACAATAAACTTGCTGCTTCCGGAAATTCTCTTCCATACACTCAAAATTTGAAGCCTAAAGTAATCCAATTCCCAACAACAACTACTCGGAGAACTACCCCAACTCCATCCACTACAACTAGTATTACCACAACCGCCGCTCCCGTTACAACAACTACACAGAATTATTATCAAGGACAGCAACAAGGTCAAGGATTAATCAGTCAAGTCCCATCGGAATCTGACTCTTACAATGCAGGACTTCAAAGTACCACTTATCAAAATAATTTGAATTTCCACCGTGAGACTGATGTTCCTCAATCCTTCCCTACCACAACCACACTTCGACCAGAATATTTCCGAGAAACCACCAATAATAATTTCAACAACTACAACAACAACAACAACAATAATAATAACAACAACTTTGCTGGTAATACTTACAACAGTAACAACTTTGGAGGTAATAAAGATTACACTACTACTACTACGTACACTCCACAAAGGTATGAAGAGAGTACAACGACTCGGCGTCCATTCTTCCAATATCAAACCAATCCAACCACAACGTACAACTTTAGAGAAACATATGCTCCCTCCACATTCCCAACCACCACAACAACTCGTCGTCCATTTTTCCAAAGTACTTTTAGAACTAGTCTAGATTCTGTCACCACTCCAAGTCCAATTGCTCCTCAATCTCAATCTCAATCCACATTCCAACAACAACCATCTCGATTTAGAGGAGATGATTTTTTCCAAAGAATCCCAACCACCGAACAAAGTACAACCATTAGAACTCAAAATTTATTCTTTGGTGGAAATCCTCAAACTACTTATAGCCCCATTGACTACTATACAACGGCTCAAAACTCTCAATATTACATTCCACAAGGAAGAAGCATCAACTCTCCAAGTGTTCAACCTCAATCCTTCTCCAAAACTGATAGACCAAAACAGTTTGCTACAAAAACTGCCACAGCCGCTACAGAAACATATTCCGTTATTGACAATGCCTCCACCTCCGCTCCTGTCATAAGCTACTATGAACCAACCAAAGCTCCTGCAACTTCCGCTCAACCACAAGCCTCTCAAAGTTTGACTGAGGTACAAAAAATTGATGAGACTTCAGTAGAAACAACTGAAGCTCCAACAACTACAAGTACAACAACTTTGAGACCTAGACGTGGAGGAAGACGTCGATTGAACCCCAATAGACAAAGGCAACAACAGCAACAACAACAACAACAAGAAAGTGGACAAGGACAACCAAGAAACTTTGACCCACAATTCAAATATTCTCGACGTGTCCAGAGTACACGGGAATCCTTTGCTGTGAAACAAAAGACTGAGGAAATTTTCAATGCTGAGGCATCCGTTTTCAGAGGACAACCTAAAACAAATACTTTTTACATTGATGACGTAAGATTGATGCATTTTTAAGTAATATCCTATTTGAAAATTGCATGTATGTAGGTATGCATGATGCACGTGGGTAAAAAAAAAAGATGAAAACACTTTACAAAATATATATAATGTTAATTTCAATCATGTAACTAATTATTACGGTCATTTTCATTCATGTGGTAATGGTAAGGATTTTTTTTGATTAATAATTAATATGGTTCATTATAGTTTATAGATACAAAAAACAGGGTTTTATTTTTTAAATGAATTAACTGTATTATGTATTACTAATATGTAAATTATGATAGAAGAGACAACCCAAGGAACAAGATGCCCCAGTAGATGTACCTCCACCTCCACAAAGACGTCCCTCATTTGGTGGTGAAAACTTTGGTAGAAGGTAATCAAACAAAATAGATAAATCAAGTATTTACTCTTTCAATATTAAATTTAGTGAAAAATATATCATACACCGTAATTATTGTTGTTATTCACCTTTGTCTTTGTTTTATTATTGATTTCATGATTGGATTAGAATCCGTCCCGGTAAACAAGTCATTGTACAAACTGATGATGTAAAACCAACAATCGTTGAACCTGAAGGTAAAGCGAATAACCTTTAATGTATTTATAATTTATAATGGATTTATGGTATAGTATTATATTTGATGACATAAAAGAAAGGTCAATGTTAATTATCACTGCAAAATCGAGAATCGAGTTCAATGGACAGATTCAGATTAAAAGTACCATACCATTTTAGCCATCCCAATGTCAAAAACATATGTTTTGATAGTGGTTCATTATTTAGGCCGATTATATGTAGCACTGATAAAATCAGTAAAGGTTTTATCCTTTGATTCTTTTAATACAAAGTAGATATTATATGTACCAGGAAGATGTATAGATAAAATAGTTAAAGTTATAGATATATTTTGTAGTCTATGCACTATTCACATGATTCACAAATTTGATTTTGATCTTGCAGTTAACGCACGACCAGATAGAACCAGAGTAGTAAAACGTCTTCGTCAGAAAACAACAACAACAACGACCACGACTACAACTGAAAATGCTATCCCTGCTGAAACCTCTTCTTCCTTCTTCCCTGATCAACCTTTCACTCCAACAACTTTACGTCCAGCTCGTGTAAGTGTAAGGACAAAACTTGCCGGTGGAATCCCAGCAAATGCAGACATTATTCATTTGAAGGGTGAAAATGGAAGTACTCGTAGACGAGTTATCATCAAAACCTACAGACCAAAATCAACTTCATCATCTACTGAAGAACCTCAACTCATCACTGCTCCCATCATTCAACAAGAAAAGGTGGATACTCCTGTGAGCAGTACACCCGCCGCCACTTTAGTTACTGATTCAAATACTGATGACAACAAATCCACAGCCTCATTCACAACTTTTAAAGTAGAAGAAATCACATACAAACCAGAAGCAAGTACAACATCACCCACCAAAAATATCACAGCAACTGTTGGAGGATTCAAAGTGACTACTGTCATTACACACTCAACGGATGAATCCCGCTCACAACAAATCCTACCCAAAACCATTTCAGTAAAACCCCAATTTCCAAAATTAAATAAAAAATTTGTAGTAAAGAGTGATAAATCCGAGAAATCTTCAACACCTTCATCATCCGCTGGTGATGAGGGGCAAGTTGGCTCAACTCAAAGCCCAGACTATGATTATTCATATTACAACACAGATGATGAATCACAATACGTTGCCGAACAGAATAGTCAAGACAGACTTTTTGGAAAGAAGGCAAGAAGGCCGATTCCAGTTTTGGAATCATAGATAAATTTTTTTTTAAGAACAGCAAAAAAATCTACATATTACATACAGATATAAATACATATTCTAATAATATTATGTGTAATGTGTAATATGATAGAGAAACAACTTGAAATACTGATGTATGAATGTTTTCGTGTATGATATTGAATATGACAAATTTATTATATATTATACATATAAGGGACAAAGAGCAATTTCTAGTTATTTTTTACGACGATTGTATCAACATATTATTATCAAATTTCAGTGATTGATACATTTGTCCATGTTTCATTGTATGAATTGAGAGAATGAAAGAACAAAAGATGTATGTTTTTTTTTGTACATATTTTTTTAACTAAATATAAAGTAAGAATTTTTTATACTATACATTACCGTTTTTCTTCCTGTTTTTTTTATACCATATTCTTCTAATCCTGTGTACAAAATTCTTCAAAAAGTCTTGTATCTGCCTAGAATATGATAATCATAAATCCCTTTTTTTCCTTTCTTTCCTCTGTATCAATTTTGGATACAATTTTTTTTAAAGTATTTACCCTTTTCTAAAAATGCCAAGTAGTTAGAAATCGTTAAGTATTAAACTTCGTTTTTTTAATAGTGTTTTTTTATAGACCTTCTTATCTATGTACTTTTAAGTTTATATTACGTTGTCAACAAGTTACGTTATTTTTGGTTAACTGATGTTAAAATTATTGTACTATAAATTGAATTAAACTTTTTTTTATCGTTATGATTTTATGATGATTATACAACATTGATATTTTGGTAAGAAATTATTGATAATAAATAATAATTGAATGGAAAATGAAATATTTACATGAAAATTCTAAATTTGGTAAAAGAAAAAAAACAGTGTACATTTCTAGTAGTAAACAAAGAAAAAAACAGCGATGTTGTGGTTCTGATGTGCCAACGAGATTTTCTAATAAAATGAAATTTCTAAAAAAAAAAACACTTCAAAATTTTTGAATAACTGTTTCATTTTTTTCATTTTCATCACAACAAACATGTTTTCAGTATTTTATTATCGAGTTACATTTTTACCATACAATCGAATCTGAAACAAGCACAACAAATTATCCTACCATCTATCAAGATGCTAAACTAACATCAAACTTTCATTTGGAAGACTTTTATAAGGTTCAATTTGCTTGTGGTTTACTTGAAATGAACAGCACATGTTGGTACTTTCAAATAGATGTAAAAAAAATGGTTACAATAATAATAGTCCTACTACTCAGAATATTATTATACATAACTTTTTGTAAACATACACTCTGCTAATATAATTTATGGCAAATACAGAAATCTTTGTGTACAGTTCAAAGCAAATATATAGATAATATGTAAACAAAGAAAATCAACACTTAAATTATTAATCGTTATATTATCATTTATATTATTAACCAATTCGATATTAGTTTGTGAATTCAGAAAATTTGGCTAAAATTATTTTGGTAATTCGTACATTACATTGCATGAATGAATGAAGGTGATATATTATAATATGTATACATGTATACGTATTTTAGATTTTAATTCATAAATAATGTGAGCAAATTACACAATGATAATAAATCTCATTGTGCAATAATAATTATTTTCGAAATACTTTTAAATTAAAAAATGAGTCAAAAAACAACAAACTTGTGTATTATGTGCTTGCTTTTTTTTAGTAACTTCTTCCAAATAAAGTGTAAGACTGAGCTTTCGATTTGCAATCTGGATGAATACAGGCTGTCGTAGCATCGACTTTCTTGGGCTGTTTAAATGGAACGCATAACGACTTTGCACCCATTGCAGGGGCTCCTGGCTCACTGGGTTCATCTCTAGCACTATCCTTCTTAATTTTCTCTTCACATTCAACTGCACCGCAGAAGGGAGACATGATAATATTCTTCTTGTCCAAGTCAGTGCAAAACTTTTTCCAATCTTCTGTGACTATTGTATGCTCATCAAGTTCTTTCTTGACTCTAATAAAGTAAAGAAAATAATAGGAAACAAGAATTAGAAAACGTTACGATTGTAAGTCGAGATCACATATTAAAAATGATAGAAAATAGTAAATACAAAGTAACTGATATATGATTGATATCATCTTCATTTAAACTCAATCAAAAAGGGAAAAATGTTTGTTTTTTTTGTTCTGAATTTGTGTTTTACTTACTTATTGTACATGCTATCATGAATTTTATCAAGTAACGATTGAATATCAGTTTCAGCGGTATCTTTTTTGTATGTAGACTTTTCTCCTGTATCTCGCCGTACAGTTACATATTGATTTTCTTTCACATCTTTAGGACCAAGCTCAAATCGGATAGGAACTCCCTTTATTTAATGAAAAGAAGATGATACAATGAATGGTCATGGTTTTAACCAATGAAATACAATTTTTATACTTTAAAAAGATGGTTACGATCATACTATTATACAATTAAGTTAAGTACCTTAAGCTCCCAGTGATTGAATTTCCAACCAGGAGAATAATTATCTCGGTCATCAAGTTTAACTCGAATTCCAGCTGCTGCAAGACGATCCGTGTATCTCTGACATTCTTCAAGTAAGGATTTTTTGTCAGCTTCAGAAAGAGTAGCAGTAATACCACATGGGATGATTACAACTTGTACACTAGCAATTCTTGGAGGAAGAACAAGACCTTGGTCATCACCATGAATCATAACCATTGCACCTAAAATATTGAAATAATAATAATCCTCATATTAATTAAGTATTATTATGGCGTATGAAATGTATTCAAAACTAGATAATATTATCTAATTTAATAAAGAAGAAATTAGAAACTTACCAATAGTACGTGTAGAAAGACCCCATGAATTTTGATAAGCAAATCTTTTCTCTTTGGTTTCTGGATCTTCAAAGACAATTTCAAACATTTTGGAAAAATTTTGACCTAAATGATGTGAAGTTGCACCCTAAAAGAAAATGAAAAACACCAAATAAATAAGCGAAATGTAACCTCCAACTTGTTATAATATATTATTTATATGGTGCGTGTATTGATAAATTTTTTAAATGACATTAATTGAATACCTGTAACCCACGACCAGAGGCAGATACAAAAGCTTCAACAGTTGTAGTATAATCTCCACCAGGGAATTTTTCTTTTTCTGTCTTCTTACCAGGAATAACAGGTATAGCCATCAAGTAAGTATAGATCTTTTCATACAAGTCTACATAAAAAAGGAAAAAAATAATTACATATTATAGACACTTTGAATTTCTAAATGCATTATAGAAAATAAAAATGGCAAATAAAAAAGATGGAATAAATGTTATTCATTGAATAGTACGAAATTCAACATTTTTGTATTTTATATTTTATACATAGAAATTGTACCTAAAATTTTGTACACTTCTTCCTCAGCTTCTGGATATGTAGCAAAAGCAGAGTGCCCTTCTTGCCATAAAAATTCACGAGTACGAAGGAAAGGTTGTGGATGCTTGAATTCCCACCTCTATATAAATGTAAGTCCATACACAAAAAACATAAGAACACAAAAATGTATAATGTCTAACATATGTAATAACAATTAAAATGAATAAAATTCCTTTAAAAAACCATAAGATTTTGTATAATTCCAAACTTACAACTACACTATTCCATTGATTTAATTTCAAAGGTAAATCCCGATATGACTGAATCCATTTAGCATATGAGGGGTACATGACTGTTTCAGAAGTTGGACGAATAGCCACAGGTTCAGCGAGATCAGTATCACCACTTTTTGTGACCCAAGCTACCTATAATACAAAGCAAAAGAAATATTTTTCACACCACATTTTAGTTTAAGATTTAAGAATAAAAAAGTCCCAAAGTTGTTTTTATATTATGTACATCATTAGTACATCATATTTAAACAATACAATTTTATGATAAAATTTACGTACCTCTGGAGCAAAATCAGCTATATGATTCTTCTCTCGTTCTAGAGCAGCTTGACTCACAAACATTGGAAAGTATGCATTTTGTACACCCAATTTCTTGATTTCAGTATCAAACCATTTCATAATAATTTCCCAAATTGCATATGACCAAGGGCGGAAAATATAGCACCCACTGACATCATAGTATTCTATCATTTCACTCTTGGTGATAACCTAAACATAGTAAAATATATTTAATAGAATATATGATAAATGTCAGTTAACATAAAAATTACATCATACTAAGAAACATGAAATAAGTTTTTAATTCAAAATTATAATAGGTATTTTAAAAAAAAACTTACTTGAGAATACCAATCAGATAAATTTTCACTCTTCTTAGCTTCTAAACCTAATCGAGTTTGCTTCTTTGGACCACCATCTCCTTTTTCAGCTTTTGGTGCTTGAGCCTGTGGAGGTTTATTCTCTTTCTTCTCCTTTTTACCCCCACCACTAGATCCTCTATTTCCAGGAGCTGCAGCAAGTACATAATCTTGACCAGTAACCTATAAATACAAAATATAATTTAATAAAATAAAAACTTACATTGTCATCATTCTTCATATTACGTATATTTGATTAATTAAATTTTTATTTTTTTATTTAATTTAAATTTTTTTAAAGAAAAGAACATTTTCGTACCTCCTTGTATTTTGTTTTGAGTGACAATAAATTTTTTACTTCTGCATCAATAGCATCTTTTGTTGCTTTAGCTGCTTTTAAATCTCTAACTTTATTTCCTTGTTGTTCAATTTGGGCTTTTATTTCATCCCCACTACTACTGGATGTAGTATTTGCATTCATTTTACTAGATTGTTGTACTACTGGAGCGGGAGCTGCACCTGGAACGTAGTCCTGACCTGTAACCTTTATTATATTTTGGAAAACATAAAACATCCAATCAATTTTTAACAATCGTTTAACAATAATCAAACATTATTTAAAAAACGATAAATTACAGTTAAAATGCTTACCTCTTTATATTTAGCTTTCAATTCTAATAAAGTTTTGACTTCTGCTCCAATAGCGTCCTTTGAAGCTTTCTTTGCCTTCAAATCTCTTACTTTATTTCCCTGTTCGTCTATTTGTGCTCTAATTTTATCACCCTCTCCACCTCCACTGGTCGGTGCAGTAGTTTTAGCTGTTACTGTTGCAGGAGCTTGAACAGGAGTGGGTGCAGCACCAGGAACGTAATCTTGTCCAGTAACCTATGAAAAAAGTAATTAAAATTAATTGTTAAACATCATTCAAAAGACTACAAAAAGCATGGAGGAAAATAATACAATATCATGTGATTAAAAAACATAAATGAGTATGACTAACTAACCTCTTTATATTTAGCTTTTAAATCTAATAAAGTTTTAACTTCAGCTCCAATAGCGTCCTTTGAAGCTTTCTTTGCCTTCAAATCTCTAACTTTATTTCCTTGTTCGTCTATCTGTGATCTTATCTGATCTCCTTGTCCACCAGTTGATACTACTTGAACTGGAACTTGAACAGGAGTTTGAACTGGAGCAGCACCAGGAACGTAATCTTGTCCTGTGACCTATATAAAGATATAAGAAAAATAATAATCAATTAATAATTTATAATTTCCTTTGACAACACAATTAACATAAATATAAGCTATATTGTATATAATATTGTATTATATATATCACAAGAGTTTTCTCTTTATGGAGTTCTCGTTATTGTTTACTCTCTAAAAATTTAATCTATTCCATGCAGTGACAGTATTCGGACACTAAAGTTTTTTGAATGATAAATTTTAATCATTATTAATAATTATTATTATTTATTATTACAGACAAAAAATACCAACCTCTTTATATTTAGCTTTTAAATCTAATAGAGTTTTAACTTCTGCTTGAATAGCGTCTTTTGTAGCTTTAGCAGCTTTCAAATCTCGTACTTTATTTCCTTGCTCGTCTATTTGTGCTCTAATTTTATCACCTTCTCCGCTTCCACCGGTTGATACTGCTTGAACTGGAACTTGAACAGGGGTAGGTGCAGAACCAGGAACGTAATCTTGTCCTGTGACCTGTGTAATAAAAAAATAAACGTATGAATGTGAAAAATGATTATTAAAATGAAGCGTAATACGTTGTATAGAAAATAATGCTGACAAAGATAGATTAGTGTTATTAAAATGCTTACCTCTTTATATTTCGCTTTCAACTCCAATAAGGTTTTGACTTCTGCTTGAATAGCGTCTTTTGTAGCTTTAGCAGCTTTCAAATCTCGTACTTTAGTTCCTTGTTGATCAATCTGTATTCTTATTTTATCACCTTCTCCGCTTCCACCGGTTGATGCTTGAACAGGAGTTTGAACAGGAGCAGCACCAGGAACGTAATCTTGTCCTGTAACCTGTATAATGATACAAGAAAAACAATTAATTACTTGTTACTTGATTCCAATTTCATTTGATATCCGGTACCAAAATTTTACAACCTAGCTGTATAAACACAAAAGACTTCCCTAAATTTTCATTAAAAAATGATGACTTAATTTTCTACCCATTATGTAATGTATACTTTAAATTACATCATTCTTACACAAAAGGATGGAAATTTATTATATATGGCTAAAAGAGAACGGCAAAAACAATTGACAAACCTCTTTGTATTTCGCTTTCAAATCCAATAAAGTTTTGACTGCTGCTTGAATTACGTCTTTTGCAGCTTTCTGTGCTTTCAAATCTCGTACTTTGTTTCCTTGCTCGTCTATCTGTGATCTTATCTGATCTCCTTGTCCACCAGTTGATACTGCTTGAACAGGAGCAGGTGCAGCACCAGGAACGTAATCTTGTCCTGTGACCTGTATAAAGATATAAGAAAAATATTTTTATTAAAAAGAAGCCGGTTTAATCAGTTGTAGAGAGAGGAAATAATACTGACAAAGACAGATATAATAATGATTAAGACTTATTACTAATTTTATTATTAAAATGCTTACCTCTTTATATTTCGTCTTTAAATCTAACAAGATTTTAACTTCTGCTTGAATAGCGTCTTTTGTGGCTTTAGCAGCTTTTAAGTCTCGTACTTTAGTTCCTTGTTGATCAATCTGTATTCTTATTTTATCACCTTCTCCACTAGCAACTGTAGGTTTAGCAGTTTCAACTTTTCCTCCAGCTGCTACTTGTGCCGCTAAAGCTTCCTATAGAATTACAGAAAATTTGAAATCTTTTTATAATACTATGCAAAAGAAAATTAAAATGCTAATAATTCCAATTAATACACTTAATTCAAATATTGAATTAAGTATACTTTCTAGATTTCTCGTAACTTAAAACACAAGATACAAGATACTAT